>JANHGO010001215.1:0-35468 GCA_024606505.1 Aquila spilogaster | reverse complement strand
GGGGGGAATAATGTACATTTAGGAAAGGTGTCACAACACAGCCTGCTCTCAGGTGTCAGACCCTCTCACTGGAGACATCTGTGATAGATGGTTTATTACCATTTCCACATCTGCATTTTGAATGCTATTGAGAACAAGCTCCACATCAATTAACATAGACATAAAACACCCTGATTTTCCAGCCTCTGTAGTGTAAGTCTTTTTTTCCCTCTAGGAGTTTTACTACCTACATAACTACTAACTTGAAGGCTTTTTTAACCAAGAAAGGGGGAGAAAGAAAGAGAGGTCACTCCCTCCCTTCACTGACCTACAAGAAAAGCAATTTATTCACTATAAGATTTTCCTGAAACAAGGCAAGCTTACGTTTCAATAGCAAGGAGATCTGGGGGAAGACAGCAGAGAATTGTAAGAAAGAGGACACATAAAGCCAAGTATGAGGGATATTAAGGCAAACAAGCCAAGCCAGGCTCTGTGCAATGAGCAGAGGGGAATTGGCCACTACTGAACCGACAGAAAGCAGCAAAGGCCCACTGGAAACAGGAGAGCCAACTCCTCTCCAGGACCGAAGGAACACAACATGGTTTTACAACAGCAGAAATGCCAGAAACAACTCCATTACCATCACCAGGCTTAGCACGGCGTACCTGTTCGCAGATGAGCGGCCAAAACGAGACTCTGCAGAAGCACGCTCCCCATCGCTCCAGTACAAGGAAAGCCTTAAACCACTGGGCTCAAAGAGGCTCTCCTGAAAGCAGAAACAAAACTACGGACTCCCACCAAAAGCTCAGCTACCTCCTGTTCCCCAGCCAAACGAAAGCCGTGCCCCAGCCTCTGGTTTTCATGGGCAGAGGGTAACACAGGTGGGGGCACTTTGCATCAAGGGCGGCAACAGGGACCATTGCACCCACCTGGGTGACACAGCTCCAGGTGATAACCAGCCTGCACTCACCCTGGGTTTTTGCTGCTTAAGAGGATGAAAATGTAAAAATAGAAGAATTTAAGAAATGCTCCCCAGGTCCATCTAGGCTTGTGCTTTGTTCTCAGGGCAGGAGATAACTGGCAGGGCTCAGGCGTTTGTGCAGCGCGCGTGGATGTGGCCCCTCTGTTGTTGTCCCTTTTCCCCCTGTGCCTTCGCAGTCCACGGTTGCTGTAGAGACTGCACCCCGATGTCCCTTTCCAGTATCGCTGAATAACCCCTTTCGTGACCCTGCTAACACTGTGCCTCCACGGCAGCCTCCCAGGGCAAGCAATCAAGCACTGAAGTTCGTTAAACACCGTGTACTTCCTTTCACTTGTCTTAAACCGAGCCAAGCGTGATTTGGTGAATATCAGCGCCACGTTCACCATCTCCATCGCCACGAGGGTTTCGTGAACTCAGGCTCTGCCCCCCCCCAGCCTTCCCCGCTCTTCACCAGGAATCCCGACCATTCACGCTCTCTTCCCAAGGCAGCTGTTCTGTCCCCGAAATCACGTCACCGTCCTTTTTCTGGCCCCACGGGGACCTTCCCGAGGTGAGAAGCCCAGAGCTGCTCACTGCGTCCAAGTCACGAGCACACCGAGGCTTTACACAGCAGCAAAATGATAACTCCTCTCTCATTTTTCATACCCTTTCTGCTGGCATCCAACACCCTGATAAGGAAAATATCTAATCAAGCGTTGTGTTCTGGATGTGGGACAGTTAATATTTCTTGGGTTTTGACTGGAAATGTGTTGTTTGTATGTCATTCTGCTCTGCTCCCTCACACGCAGTGTGACTGACTTGTGTTTACAGCTGTGCACCACAAAAGTATTCAGGTGCTGCTTCATTGGTTTATAAGACAAATTTCTGGTACTCCAAATGATTAGAAATATTTTTTTTCCCGTATGTTAACCTGTTAGCATTACTATTGTAATTTTTAATATTAACCTAAACTCTAACTAGTTTCCAAAATAAACCTACACATGACAGAAACTTCTAACCATTTGAAAAGCGAAATCGAAGATGCAGCTGGAGAGCCAGTTCAGCCTGGCGTAACATACAGAGTATTCCTCTGAAGTGGGAGAGAAAGGATTCAAGGCAATATTCCATCCTGGCCAGAATGGGAGGCTGAATCCAGATCCTCCTATCTCAATCCCAGAGCTCCCATACCTTTGGGCCATAACACACACCTTTCTTTAAATCAGGGATCAGATATTGCAGCAGCAGAGACAGGAAAAAAAAAAAAGTACAATTTGCACAGCAAGCCTGCTTATGTCATACTTCCACAACAAGTAAGACTGGTACAGTGGAACACGAGTGCCTGAACTTTCTCAGAAAAATCCAGATCGCCATAAAGAATGAATTGTCAAGATGTTGTCCTAAAAGCAGATTGGTTACCTGCTGTGCAATAGACCGATCTCACACACTCAGGCGAGATATTGTTTTTTATTCAGGCCTGGGTGCTCGGTGGACTCTCCGCAAATCAAGCACACCAGATTCATCAGTTGTGCCTCTTTTATACAGTAACAATTACATACGATTCATTAAATTACTCCTGCCTAGTACATATTCAGACTATCTAATGCATATGCAGAAGATTGTATAACCATGACACATCAAATGCCTTCTTCGCATGCGCGGCGGTCCTCGGGTTGTCGTTTGGGGAGGTATCCCCTCCTCACTTTGACCGCTAAGTCGCTCTTGGCTAGGTCAACGGCCCGTTTTCCTGCCAAGAGGGAGGTATCATCAGTCAGGAAAGTATAGAAAAGTACGGGGTAATGTTGGCTACTTCTCTAGCTTTTATTAAGGTTGTTTGAAGTTAAAAATGATTAACTAACTTAATTTGAAACAGGATTGTCTATTCTAAACAAACAGGATCCTCTATTCCTGACATCAAGGATGTGGTATGGACCCTCGGATGCACATGACTCCAAGAATAAACCAGTTAAATCAAAACACTTAAAAGGAAGAGAAGGACTTTGCTAACTAGTAACCGGTACGTACCGTTTGCTTGCAGAGAAATGATTAAGAATACATCGATTTAAACTCCCGCATGGTTCACGGGAGCAGGCGCTCACAGAATGCCTTTTTCTAGGCTGTGTGCCAGAACACATGAGCCATATAGAAATTTTGCTCACTTGTGATCGCAAACAAACAAAAAAACCTAGCCCCGCTGCAATGTGTGCTTCCTGATGCATTTACGCTGCGTATTAATTCATTTGATGCAATGCCAAAAAGTCTTCTCTTTCTCACCTGTCATGTAAGGCCACTGCATGGTATAATTAAAAATAAACAGAACAGGTGGTTCTTTCCTTTTTTTCTTTTTTCTTTTTTTTTTGGCTTGCATTCGTATGTTGAGTTTTCAATATTTTTCTACATTTCAATACGCCTGGTAGTATTAATAACATTTTTAAGTAAATCTGGTGTCAGCAGGAAAAACATCAGAAAGGTGTAGCGAGTCCATTTTCATGAGCTAGCCACTCATGACAAAATTACGTGTATGATGCCACGTCTGAGGATGACATCCCCAGCTAAATATCCGTCAGAGGACTGTTTGGGCCCAATACAGTATGTATTGCTTTTAAACATACTGAGACTAAGAAAAAAACCCGCTGTGGTTAAGGTTTCCTGGCAGTCTTTCAGGATGTCAGTCTTTTCGCTTTCTACAAGCTGAAAATCTCACAGTCTGAACACCAAGTCATTACTTGGCTCCTTCAGATTTTCCCAGAGCTTGTATTTCATAGTCCCTAGGAACCATGAGTCTTCATATCATGATAGCATATATATTTTTAAAACAATCTGTCCCATTTGATCTTAGCTATACCTTTGAACTTCCTAAAAGAGAGTTTTTGCATCTTGAAGTTGCTATGAAATCTCCTAATAAATTAACTGCACAGAGGTGGGGGTTTTTTTAGTCTTTTAAATAACAGTTATAAGTCAAAGTTAATAATTTAATATTAACCTACAAAGCTGATAAGAAGAACTTTGTTACTTTTCAGGGATTTCTTGGTCTGACAAGTGCTATTCTATGTTGTGTTTTATTTCTTCCCTCCCTTCTCAAGAGCTTATTCTAATTCACCAAGTGGTAAAGATAATTAAAACATACTTGCAGAAGAAACAAGCTTTAGAGAGGAGATCTATGATGAATTTTTCATAGTAGAACTTTGCTTGGGCTTTGGTGCCTCTTCAGCTGCTTATGACTAAAAATAGGAAAACACACTTCAGGTTTTTTTATCTGTTAAGGTGTCATTGTTTTTCAAATGATGTGATTATCAGCCGTGAACGGCTGGAATCAGCATCACTAAGGCCTGAAGAGACAGGTTCTGAATAAAACTACAAATAGCAATTAAATCACAATTAAGCTTGATGATAGATTGTGTAAAACTGTACCTTAAACCAGGCTGGCTTTTTTACTGAAAAGGATTTTTTTGGTCAAATATTGTGAAATAAAGGAGAAAAAAAAAGATATCGATCTGTTCTTCCTGCTGAGACCAAGCTTCCCATTCTGATAAATCTTTTCTTAGGAGGTTTTTGTTCAGCATCTCTCTTACTTAAGGGTTAATGCTGTAGAAATACTCACAGATAATGACGCTCAAACGTAACTGAATTTTTTGACGTATTTAAAGTGGTAAGTGAAAAGTGGAGGAATTAAAAAACACTTTGAGAGTAACGTTTGTCCTTTCTGGGATGGCCACCATGGACAAGAATTAGAGCAGCACCCTGCTCTAAATGGAGAAGGTAGTCCCTGAAATCCCCTGGGAAATCCATATATGTATAACTGCCTTCAAAAACTGAGATAACACTTCTCTAGTTGGTCCACACTAATCTCACATTACAGTAAATCAGGTGTTTTCTATTCTAATTCTTTTCTATACATACAATTTCTTTGCCTAAAATATTCTTGAAGGAATACATGTCCTTGTGTAATGAATGTATAACAATTCCCGCGGTTTTAATGTAATGAAATAATAACTCATTCTGTGGAATCGCTGTTTTTTTAGTCACTGGAGATTCAGATTCTGCAAAGAAGATACTTTCCAAGAAAAAAATAGTGGATAAACTAGCATGGTTATAGAAGAGATTGCTAGTGAAAACATCACTATGTGCATTTGACAGAGGTAAGTAGGTTTTGACAGCACTACCCGATTCACCCACTAAAGGAAATTTAAATAAACTTCCCCTAGGTTCAGCTGTCACTCACTGAAAGGACACGCTCATAAATAAACAGAGATTTATCATGCTTTTCTATCTTGTGGTCTGTTTTTAGGATGTGTCAAGACCACAGTTTGGAAGAGAAATAATATTACTAGATAGTCCTTCACCAAGAAAAAAGATATTGCTTGTCAAAACTCTTGTTAGATCTTAAAAAAACCCTTAACATTTTTAAACAGCAAGCGAAAAATATATGTATAAAGTTCTCCTATAACTTTGAAATCCACAATCTCAGGAAAAGAATTTATGGAAAAAAAAAAAAAACAAACCAATAACCTTTAGACATTCATTGTTTAAGTGTGCCAGTTCTTGAATTATTCAGTTTACAACACATATAATTCGTAGAAATTGATGCTACATTGTTAAATTAGACAGTAAATGTGGTAAGGCAGATATATTAAATCATAATAAACTCTCAGACAGAAGTGCTGAAATTTATTAGGTTACTAAAATAACCAGATGGATTTACAGATTTTCACTTTAATAGATTTCCGTCCACTGTTATTGTGGGTATTTTCTAGCTTAGGTTAAATTACATTTCAGTTTTAACTCGTTTTTAACCAGGTTCTTAAAATTCATTTTACTCTTCTCTCTGGATCACATTTTTATATGTTTTTATATTAATTAAGTGTGGTTTCATAAACATCCATGATATTTTAAATACAACAAGTTCATGTAAAGCTAGCATACTTTCTTCCAGTTTTTCTAAAGGACATGTGCAAGCGAGCAGCTTAAAAGAAGTAGCTGCAACCATTTTTGTACGTGTATCAAGCATGGCTTATTTTATACAGCTGTGGTATCTAAGCCATTTGGAGAATTAAGATACAAAGAGCCTCAAGACAAAAAAAATACAATTTTCATTTTGCTGTGTTCCATGGGTAATGAGCTGCTTTCTTCAGAAGTAATTTCTTCTCTGAAATGCAACAGGCTTGCAAACAACATCAACCATAGTGACAAAGTGTATGGCTAAGCAAAAAGAAAAATGCTATAGTCACACTGCAAGGCAAAAGAAGGAACCATCAATGCAATTTTTATTAACTAGCATTACAATAATGCTCCACGGTAGAGTACATGGGTTCTCTTTAGAGCGATAAAAGCTTGTCTGCAGAATATAAATTCACAGGTACATCTGTAACTTAGCCATAACTGTAAATCTGGCTGCACCTCACCATCGGCTATAACCTCCTGCCAGCTGTTCCATCTCACAGAATACAATTTTATTTTCCAGTAAAAAGGGAGACCTCTTTACTTCTTCACTTGCTCCCTTTTCTCCATCCTTAGCAGCTGCCCTGAACGCAGGCTGGTAGCACGCAAAGGAGTTGCCGTGGGATGGGTAGGAGCACCAACGAGGAACGTGTTCCCTCCTAGCGGCGCCTATGGTCCAAATCTGTCCCAAGAGGATTCGCACCTTCTTCTGGGTCCATTGCCATCATCATACTTTCCTTCCATAGAGGTGAACCTACTCACCTTCATGGGTGGCAACCCGTGAAAAAAAAACTTTTAAGAGAATTAAAACATCAGCAAACTTATTTTAGCCACAGAACTTACTTTGGCCTACACACTATGTCTGAATTTCATATTTTTTATGCGCACAGGGTACAGCAGAATTTGAGACGGAGGATTCGCTGCAAAAAGTCCTTCATAAGCCAGAGCAATGGATTTGGAAACCAAAGAACTTTCATGAATTCGAAGAAGGTGAAGATATAGAAAGAAAGCTGCAAGACATAACTTGCCAAAAAAAAAAAAAAACAAAACCCAAACAATTCTCGGAATGAATTAAAATTAATTCATCCAATAGCATTGTCAACCTAGCATGTAAAGAACAAAAAACCCATGTGGCTCCAGTCGTGCCAACCACATAGATGTAAAAGCTCCATAGACCTAATTTCTGTGCTAATCTGAAATCGATCTAAAATCAGTGTTAAATGCTGTTGCTGGTAGAATGGGAACCAGTTAACTGAAGTGTTCTTTTGATGTGACGCTCTGGGAAAATGCCGAGTGTTATATATTATACATGAAACATGCATGGAAAAAAGATGCGAGGCAATGGTGAGAAGTCACAACAAGGGATATTCCAGTTAGGGAAGAGAAAAAAAATCCACAAAATGACAAGGATTCCTCAAGTGCTGAGACAGCTTTCCCCCTGGAGGAATGACTCTTTTGTACATCCTCCATTTTGGAAACTCAAAATTTAACTGGGCAATGCCTTGAACAACCTGAGCATCTTTCACGTTGGCCCAGCTTTGTAGATTGGGCTGGACCAGATGATCTCCAATGGGCCCTTCAGGCCTAAATTTTCCAAGATTCCTGGAAAATATGTTGGCCTACTGCTCACATATTTAAAACTAAGGTCACTCTTGCCTGTATATGCAATTCCTAGAATTCTTATAAAAACTGTCTACATATATTGGATCCAGCATGAATTGCCAAAGAAAGTAATGTAGATAATTAAAAGGTATGTTCTTCAGTTTAAACTGTATCCACAGCTGCTTGCAATTTGATTACTACAGATGAGTTTTATGGCTCATACCAAAGCTGTTGCATTCATAGCCCTGCCTTGCAATATCAATAAATAAAACCAAAATGCTATATATTCTCAAGTGGATGTACTTCGGTGCTTCAAGGTAAAATTAATGAGAAATATATGCATTTCTTTTGTTATGAATAACTTAATCAGCATATCGAATCACTTTAAAACTTATTTATGTGTCAGGAACAAAATTGGTTTCCATCTCCTGTTGACTGCAACCTTAATTGGGACTGGGGATGGAGCAGAAATATTTTATTAAATAGCCTATCATATAGAAAATTACAGTTTAGCATTGTATTTGATGTGTAAAGCCCTGGTTGATGTGTCTTGTTTAAGCACTAGTGAATTATAAACACATTGTAGACTGCAGCTGGTATTACTTCTTCATTTAAAGAACCACTGATGTAAACATTTTGTTCTCAGCTTGGTTTTTCTGTATTCTGTTGGCACTTGCTGAGCCGGTGCCAATAACAAGTTTTAGAAGCCAACACCGCTCCATACATCCTAGGAAAAAAAAATCTTCATGTTTTATTTCTTAATTTAATAAATGAGCCACTACACTTTCTCACTGGCTCGGTTACTTTTTTTGTGCATTTTGCCCCTTCGCTGTGTGCTTAGTGTGATGGATACCAAAGGAAAACCCCTGCAGACCGAAATCCTGTGTTTATACACAGAGCAGTTCGAACACAATCCATCTCCTTTATATCCTTATTTTTATTATGTCCAGGAGAAATAAAAGCCGTAGAAAGGAGGAAATGCCGTAAGTGCTTTTGTTCTGTACAAGCAGAGGGAGCAAGGGAGTCGTGGGCACCCCGAACCGCAGGCGGGACAGGCTCTCCTTGCTCAAGGGAGATGTCCTATTACAAGGAATAGACAATCTCGCTTGCTCCACGTAAAATAAGGTCAGTATCAGTAAAACAAATTATGTCTATGCCTAATTTCTGTTCACTTTGCCCACTTGTACCGCAGCGTAGAGACGTCAGGCAGTTGTGACTTTGCTTTGGAGTCCTGGCTGGTTTGGATATTTCAGATGAACACTCATCTTGAATATTGTGGAAATTAGACTTACTGTCAACCTTCACCCTATGCCCTCGGCGGCACTTGGGGCCAGGATGCTGTGGAAAATGGCAGTTTTCAAGACAGAGGTTTTGCCAATGAGACAGCAATCTACTGAGTCTGTGTACGGCCCCAAGATTATCCTTCATGAACACGCATGCAGCACGCTCAGCCTGTGCTGACAGGAGAAACTTCTCGGGGCTGGAGTTCAGAAAGCAATTTTGTTCATTAATAAATGATTTTTTTTCTCCAATGTTCCTCAAGGACCAAAGGATTCATTTATAGGAACGTATTTTTCCATGGTTAGTATGAAAACTTCTTTTTAATCCCCACATTGAAATGCAAATTCTTTATACAGAAAATGAATCTGTGGGCGGTTCAACTAGTAAAAGTAATGGTCCCAGATGACCCGTGAGACACATGACAATTACATCTAGTGTGATTTAAGGAGATTTTGGGGATTATATTCTGAAACCTGAGAGCTTTAGAAAGGAGTTTTTGTATTCATCTGCTCTTGCAGTACCTGGCCTTGCTGTCCCCACTTCTCCAGTTTAGTAGAGGTTTCACTCTCCAGAATTGATCACACTCTGTTGGTAGCTTATTATTTTGCCTTTTGCTTGTGTGTGTCTAGAATTCATTTTGCATAGCTTGAGTTCATCCTGTCCAAACCCTATGTCGTGGGGCAAACGACCTCTGAAGCGGGGGGGATGAGGCTGTGTCCCCCTCCCACCGTCCACTGGGAACGTGCAACCACGTGCTTTTACCAAAAGCAGCTCCTCAAAGATGTTCTTCTTCAGCCAACGGAGGAGTTGCTCCTGACTGTATGAGCTGTAGGTGTTTGCAGAGGAGAAGCGGGGGGAACAAGCACAGACATCTCACAGCCTCGACTGCGAAACACCGAACCCGTCACGCCTGACCAGGACACAAAGCTGCTGAATCCCAGAAGTCCCAAATCCTTCCTTAGCGCCTGTGGAGGGGGCTAGTGCCCTAGCAGCAAAATTAGGTGTCTCAACTACCCTCTATTAGCTGCTTCACTTGAGAATTGTCTCTTTCCCCTACCTTGAGTTCAGCAGCTACCTACGTCCTCCTTCTGGGAGTTTCTCTTGCGTTTGCTTCTTTTCCTGCCCTCCAGTTCTTCACTGGAGGAGAAATTGCTAAGCAAACACTTCTGCTTTCCTGCCTAATCATTTCCAGCTTTTCTAAGTAAATATCAAACAAATACTGCTAACACATTCTTTAATGTACTTTCTCCGGTGATTTGCTTCTGATTCATATCAAGCCCTGATGAGAAGCCTCCCCGATAATACTCGGTCTTTTGTCGGTCTCTACCGGCACCTTCCCTCCTCCTAATCAGGTCACTTGGGACAAATGTGGTTCTTTATGGGCTGGTTGGCTCAGGTAGTAAATAAATGCACATCTGATGTAAATTGTGAAACCAATTAAAACTGTAGTGATTTACAGCATTCAGGTTTCCAATGCAGTGAACCCAAGCATAAGTCTGGATGATGATTTCCAAATGCAATAAAAGTCTCTGCGAGAGAAAAGTGTTTGCCAAAGAACAGCAGTGTTGACAGCAGAAGGAGGTCACGCTTCACCACCTCTACACCAGTCTGATTACCTTGTTGTAAAACCTGTCTCTGGCCTTTTGCTTATTGACTGTTTGCATTATCTCAGTTAAACCTAAGCTTTCTGGGTCAGGAGGATGGATCCTAATTCCAAACGTATAAATGACACTATAGCAGCAGGTGCAGTACAATGTGAAAAGTAAGAGAAATGACAGAGAAAAATATTCCCTCTCCAAGGGTATTCATCCTTTGATCCTGCGTCCCCAACCACTCATCGGTTGCCACCCTTTTATATATTTAACACCACGTACTGAAAATCTGGCTGAGGTTGCTGTGCTCTTTTTAATAGTCACTTTTTTTTTTGCACAGCTTTCAGGGTAGGATCCGCAAGGTTCAGACACGTACACAGAGTGTCTCTCAGGTCTGAAGCTGGCTCATGTCTGGCCTCCCAGACAATTTTGCTTAAATCAGCTGAGCATCCCGTGGACACAATTTTCACACCCAACCTAGCAAAAGCTGGCACTTAGGTAAGAGAGTATCAGTCACAGTGTGCACAGTGCCAGGCTAAGCACAGCCAGATAGAAACAGAAAACATAAATGATGCTAAAATAAAGACAGAAACAGCGGCTTTAACATTTTGGGGATGATTCTTAGGCAATCATGTCTCTGCAGGCAGCTCCTCCTGCTGTTATTTCACTTCTGCATGCAGACGTTCTCACTTGGGCAAAAACTACTGCCTCATGTCAGAGGCACAGCTCTTCCTCAGGAAGAGTATGCAGAAAATTATTTACACTCATGCCCAGGGCAAGATCGTGTCAAGAGAACAATAGCTGTTTCCTCCGAAAAACGTTGCTGTCTGTGTCGGTACTGTCAGAGACGTTGGATGAGGAACATGGTTCATACGCTTACCAATAACAGGTGTTACAGCCACACTTTCTGAGTCTAATCCCAAATCCAGTAAAATCCATGAGGGTTTCAGTGGACGTAAATCACGAAAAATAAGCTGAGAGTATATGTATATTATAGTTGTTTTGAGGGTTAAACTAACAATGCAAATCTTTTATGCTGCCGAGTCTATGTATTCAAGCATGCATGTAAATAGACATAAAACATCATGCTACAACTCCTTCGATAAAAATAATACTTTTATTTTAAGTCTGTTAAATGCTTTTTTATTCATTAATAAGACATAAGAACACAAAAGTTAGATAAAAATTTGCATCCTTCCTACATTACATTCCACCCTAATAAATTGCCTTGGTTTTGATTCAGTTATCCTTTTGATGACACCATTGACTTCTTAAACACATAAATACGCTGTAAGAACAACTGGGGTTTGGACAACACATTGGCTCAGATTTTTATTTTTTTTTTTATCACCACTGTCACCTATGAGAGATTAAAAAGAAAAAAAAAAAGAGATGAACTGATAGCGAGGACAACGTGACATCGCTTTATCATGTTTACAGACTATCTCTGATGGATTCACAGAGTCTCCAGTGTGATTATAGTAATGGATATTGGGTGTACACTGCAGAATAAACAACAGGGACTCATAAAAAGTTACCTGACCACGAAGCGCAATTCTGTTACCTTTTCTTTTTTTGCTGCTTGGCAGTTTCCGCTCTCAAGGAGAAAAATTTGCAGTAGTGATATATAAACTTTAATACCTTAAGGCCTAAGCAACTGCCCAAGACTCTGCAAAACAATTCTGAAAAGCAGAAAAAATAGCACTGATCACACAAATCTTTTATCTGTAGTATCTTTCTGCTGGTCAGCCCCCAACTGCCCATTTACAAAGAGGATGAAATGCCATCTGTTATTCTTGTCCTTTTGACATCAGTGAAATACGAAGCAGACCAGACCATATATTCAGACTTTCAATAGCAACTTGTTAGAGAGCATGCAATTAAACATTTACGTTACATGCTTCTTAACATTACAGAGGTAAACGTGGACACATGGCGAAAGCCCTCATCTTGCGTTGCGCTGCACAGAGGTGGGATGTGGCCACAAGCACCTTTTGATGTTGCCGTCCTTTTTGGCCAATACAGTTGCCTGGATGGTGATTGCTGGTGATGGGCAGCCAAGGGCAGTTGCCTCCTGCATGGTTGCAGGTTGCTGTGGAGGAGGGCATCCATCCAGCCCCTCAACGGCAGCGTGATCAGTTAAGCTTTGATAAGTAATAATGGAGGAAGAGAAAACAAAATTGGATACTTATACTGAACAGGGTGAACAATAGACTTTAGTTTGACATGTAGAGTGGTTCCCTTCAACACAAAATCACTGAGAAATATCAGAAAGGCCTTTCTCAATTGCTTTTTTCCCTATTTGCAGGTACTTGCACTGGTCAAAAGCCCATCTTTGTCAAAGAAAAGACTTCCCTTTCATCTGTTGCCTTCAGAAATAACTTGCTCTAGTATGAATAAATGATGTGTTTTCCAGGAGCTGAAATGTTTCGTGGTCTGTTTAGCACACAGAGAACAGTGCTCTGCTGTGGGATACGTGCTAAGTGCTCAGTTATCTGACCCATTGTGAAATGGAGGACCTTCATTATGCATCCTATCAACAGCTCTGTGCAAAAGCAAGACCTTTACGCTAGATATAAGGATGATTAAGTCATCTTGAGGAATAGTAATAGATAAAAGTGATGTACCAACATTTAGGGTTTGAGCATCATTTAGAGAGAAAAAAAGATAGGTGTGATATTGGGGAAAGGTCAAGAAGCAGCTTAGGTTTAAGATTTAATGAAAACCCATTCATGTTCCACAGAAGGCTATAAGCTGTATTATTTTCTGGAACTCAAAAGTAATATCAGTCAGTTGGCCTTTTGCAAATCAAGGGTTATAAAGTACTATATAAACCAGCTGAGGCCTCCTTTTAAATGTCATACTGAAATCTGCTTGTGACGAGCATAGTAGCAGTAAAATTAAGAGTACAGTAGGTGAAATTTGATGCTTTGTCTTGTTAACAGCTGTTTGCATAATGGTCCGCTGATTCAAAAGCATCTGTTCTTCTGCAGCCCATCATCTAACACTAATACCCACTATATTAGAAATCAAGCCTCCTTTGTATACAGAGTTTGTGTGTCCCTTGTTTTTGTTGCTTATTTCAGTATTGCTATCTGATGTACTACGAGAGAGAACACACTGAAATTCCGATCACATACACTGGAACAACATGAAGCAACTACCATTTTTCACTTTCCGATCAGTGGAGTCTAATGTGTCTTTGCATCTAAATAAACTATTTGCATGATAAGCAGACATCTGTATGAAATTGTTAGCATCCCGTTAGCTAATATCCTTCTTCTGTGATATTTCAAATGCTGAATCTTCTGCTTCATTTTAGAAAGACCAAGCTGGTGCAATAGATGTGTTAAAAATTGATTTTTATGAATATTCACCCTATTTGGACAAACAAAGGAAAAAAACTGAATGGAAAAGTGCTTAGTTTGTTTTTAAAAGATTATGCAAATGCTCTCAAGATCATAGTGCATATTTTTATCCGAATTTCAATTCCCTTCTCATTGCTTTATATCTTAGAATTGTTAAACAGTTTATTGTTATGTTTTTGTTTGATCATGTTCTGCTAGCTGACAGCTCCTGGTTAATTTATGGGGCTTCAGCTCGAGTTAGGGTCCCAGCTCACCATGTGTGTGTCCTGAGCCCTTCAGGTCTTATTCTGGTGAGGAAAAATCTCCTGGACAAAGACTTGAATTAACAGAGAGCTGAAAAGAGCTCCAGCCACTGACTTGTATTTAATCCTTAGAGGAAATGTGTTTCTCTCTAGCATGTCTGCATTTCAAACCTTTGCCTTCAAAACTTTAATTAACCTTGATAGGAGCTTAATGGCTGAATCTCTCCATGCTGAGATTAGAGTGTAACTACAGGCAGTTGCTCCAGTTTTCTGGGGAGAGCAAACACCATAGCTTTCACTTGAAATGCAGCCCTTGAAAGCAGTGACAGCACACAGTGCAAACTGCATATGCTGCAGACCCAATTTTCCATAATTTCATCTCTGAGATAACTGACATTAAAGTCAGGACATATCACAGAGAAAAAAAAAGTACAATAGCCATAATCAACTATGAAAGTGCTTTTCTGCTTGTTATGCAGAAGGAGACCTACTAAAATGAATAAACATATTTTCCCACTGGGGAGATGGTAAAAAACAACAAACATGAGGTACGGAGGCGTCTTTTTTCCATCGACTGTGTTATTGCTGAAGTGTCATTTGGCTCCGTGACTTTTCTCACTGACATTTGAAAAGCTACCTTTCAGTGGGCAAGCGTTGGGTAGTTAAGAGGAAGGTAGTGACGTACCCTGCCGTTGGGAATTCCCAACCTCCACGGCAGTGTACAAGCATCAAATTTTGAAAAGGCGAAATTCACTAAAACCAACATGAGCATCATTTTGTTCCTTGTTTGAAGCAGTTTGCAATTGCTTTTCTAACAGGTTTACACTATATATCAAATATCCACGTTTACTCTTTCTGGTCTAATGACCTTCCGTTTTTTCCTGATTTTAACCTCACTGCTGCACTGTGTTCTCCAACACTATTTCAGTAAATTCGCTATCCATACATTACCTTTGAGATGAAGGCCAGAGTCTGACACTGACTTCCCTTCTCTAGGACAGCCTGATTCAACATGAAAAAGGGTGGCGAGATCTCATTGTTCCACTGAAGGCTAATTTTCCTCGTGTCCCTCACCTTGTGTGCTACCCAGTTAAAATACAAAACCAATTTACTTCTCAATAAAAGCAGAGCAAATATCTGAAACATTCGATTTAAAGTTTTCCTGAGGCCAGTATCAGACATTCAGCATCGCAGGTTTTACCTCCTGCTGGACCTGGGGTTCTTTGCACAAGTGTGAGAAAGCAATTCCCTTTCATTCATAAACTGAGAGTTGTTGTATTCTGTAGAAGGTAGAGTCCAGCAGCTTATGAGAGAGGATAATTCAATTTTCCCATTTAGTGCACATTCATCAGCAACGTCCGTTGCCTCCCATACTCCAACACAACTTCACCAGAGAACTGTGTTTTCATATATGTAAAACCAAATTTTCTACCAAAAAAAATCTGGACAGTGTTTTGCTGAATTTAGATGGTGGTCTTCTGATCACCAAGAAGGGCAGGCTGATGTTCAGGGCCTTGGTCGGGACGCGAGATGGGATTCTTTTTTTAACCTATTGAACAGATCATTCTTTTTTTCTTTTTTTTTCCCCTTCAAGAAGCACTGAATTAGTTTCACATCAGCTTCAAAAAGAAATAGTAATTCAAGAACGTTCTTGTCTGCCTTAGCATGTTTGGTGGTACTTGTGAATGATTTCTTACATGGGTATGCAAAACAAAATTTATGAAACGGTGTCTTGTAACTCAAACGTGGAAGACTGATGTGTAGATTTATATCACAGGTAAAATCTGCTCAGTGCCTGTAGTTTCAACTAGGTCAATACTGTAGCAGTTTATTAATGACATAATTAACCAGCAACCAGGGAACTAAACATTTGCAATCCGTATCAGCAACGCAAGAGATAATCCATAATGCTAGACTTTTATAAAAAGTTGATATGCACCTGCCAGTTTCTCAGTGCCCCTCAGCACCTCACCTGAGAGGCTGCGCTGGCACACGTGCCCCAGAACCTGGGGGTTCCCAGCACCCCCGCCAGCAGCGCTGGGTCCCTTGGGCTGCGGGTGGGGGACGTGGCATTACACCTGCCTGTTCTGCTGCCGAGGGCCCCCTGACCCGTACCCACACCTCTCCTTTGCATCAAACTCAGCAAACTGCAATTCCCTCACGCCCGTTTAACCCGCTTGAACATTCATCTTCCTCTTTTTAAAGGATGACTTTTGGGCAAATGCTTTCCCAGACCGTTGGCTGTCCCATTCACGGTCCTCTCTTAGCAGCGGCTGGGACCCAGGAGATTTTGCCAAGGGTGGGCTGCGTGAGAACTCCCACAGATTTACCAGGTTAGTTTTATAACATAGTTTATTTTCTATAATCTAGTTTATTTTTTATAATCTAGTTTATTTTCTATAATCTAGTTTATTTTTTAGGCTAGTTTTACAATTTTCTTTAAATGAAGTTTGAATTAAAATGTTCTTCAGCTCCTTAACAATGCTTTGTAAAGCTGGTAGGCCAGACTCTAAGAGGGAAGACTGAATGTATTTGACTAAATAGATTCATGGATAATTCCACAAGCCGTTCTCCAGAGGAGAAGTACATAAGCAAAATGCACTGGACAGTGCTGCAAAGCAGAGTACGATACAGAGAGTGAAGTGGCACTTCTTCTGCAGTTAGGGTGTCTTCCAGAACAATTTTGCCTGGGGACCTTCCAGCTAGTGACAGGACAATTTATCACCAACCATCTGCCGCAAAGGACAGCTTTACATATTTCCTCGTTTTAAGTATGCTCTGCTCTACTGAGACCTGATAAAAGCTTATGGTCTGGATCAGGCACCAAAATGAATAGCAGTGGGGAGTTTTTTGGTTTTTTTTTTCTCTTTCCTTGTATTTCAAGGAAAGGGTCTACCTGGAGCTGCATAAATCTACTTTCAAGGCATGTCTGTACTACCTCATTCTGGTCACATCTGAGTATCTTGTCCATTCACGTGTTATATTCTTTGAAAAAGAGAGACACTTCTCTCTTCCTTTCCTTTCCTTTCCTTCCTATTTTCAGTTTACACTTATTTAATGAGACAGAACAGGGAGATGAACGTTAAGGTGCTGCGTCATTATGTCACATATCTGTGTGCAGTGCTGGAGACCCTACAGATGAAATGTCACTTTGGGTTTTGTGCATTCATGGGAAAAGCCAAGGGGCACCCATATGATAAACAGTTTAGATTTACACCAAATTTACATGTGAGTTTTCATCCCACAGGCAGAGGGAACAGCACATGGCAGTCAGTGGAAATTGTTAGGCAGTCACTAGGGGATAAGAAATCTCCTCATTGCTTTCACAAATATATTGTGAATATCCTTTTGCCTCAGTTCTCTTTTACGCCTCTTCCAAATACATCTTTTTTTTCCCCAATGTCCTCTATACCCATTTTCTGCCTCTGCTCAAGCTTCTTTCTACTTTCTTCCTCTTTTTCTGTTCCCTCTCCTCCCTGGCCCAAAATTTTAGTCTCACCCTATCTTCCTTTGAAGTCAGCAGCTCACAGCTCTCAACTCCTTAGACTAGCTCAGCCTAACTGACTTTGCAAAAGTGCCCAGAAATAAAAGTCTGAGAATCACAAGAGATCATAAAATAGACTGTTTCAAACCTTTGCCTGCCTCTAGTAACGCAAGGCATCTTTGAAGTCTTGTAAATAACTCATCTCACCCCTTCTCTTTCTAGAATGAACATACAAATATCCAGTTACTTTTAGGTCTTTAGAAACGTGCTCCCTCTTCTCTCCTCCCTCTTTTTGCAGTGAAGTAGCAGTTTCCTAGGCAAAATCTTCAAAAGGAGTGTCAGCATCTCCATGCAGCAAAAGCAGTGCTGATGTGCACCTGCTCAGGATCATTGCTCTGCCCCGGGGAACCTGCACACTTCTCGGGTCCACGGGGCCAGAACGGTCCCCTCCCACTGATCATTTAAGATTTTCCACTGAGATAAAAAAATTCAGTTTTGGGTAGAAATTAAATAAGCATAAAGCACTGGCATTGTCAGAAACGCGAAACAGGGAAAAATAGGTGATTAGGACAGTGGGCAAGCCTTGACTTGCCTGCAGTTCTGAGCAGGGATGTGAGATGGTTTGTTTTCCTCTGAAGTCTTCCCCCCCCACCTCTCTCTTGGGCAAACCCCTGAACGCGGTGATACTACGTTCCTGGGGAAACCTGCCATTAACAATTACCCTTACCTCTAGCAAATGATCCAGCATTCACATAGCTCGGCCACCTCTGCAGTGAGAAATACTGCACTGTACATTTAATCTTTAAATGCTGGATTAGGTTTGGATTTAATGTAATAAAAAAAGTACAGTTATTTCAGTGAAAATTTGGGGGGCATTGCAGTTAATAAGCAAAAGGATATTTTTCATTTCTATGTTATGGAAGAAGCACACACAGTTTTAGCGATATTTACCTTGTACGTTAAGAGTGGAGGTTGGCCCACAAAGCGTGTTGATCGCTGCAGTGACTGCTAGTACCTTCAAAACACCGGTACAGTAAATTGGAACAGCCCAGCCCAGGTCAGCTATTGAAAATAAATGTTTAAAACATACCTGGAGTGATATAATTTGTTTACATATTTAAATAATCCAGTAGAACTGTAATGTAGTATAAACTATGAAGGAAATCGTCTCATTCACAAAATAAAACTGTTGCTGAAAAAAACGACATTCATCCTCTCAAAGTAGATGCATAAAAATGTCTGAAAAAGATGCTTACATTTTTCCATAAAAACTTACATCTTGCTGCAGTTGTGATATGCTTACAAGCACTGAAAGTTCATTACAGAGATTAACATGATTAAAAAGTAGAGCTTCTGGTTTATTAAAGGCAAAGAAAATAAAACCCAAGTTTCCAAAAGTGAATAAATATTTAATTAACCAGTTTTAAACTAGAATTTAAGCTGAACTATATGCAACTGTTTTGAAAAGAAACAGCATCTATGCAGATTTAAGTTCAGAGAAGCTTCATGGCTGCATATGTTCCACGAGCACATTTTTCATTCATTTCTTCATACGTCTCCACGCTGTCCGCATACTCATTTTGAAAGCACTCTGTATGTTTTCCAATTTGTTTTTAAGGTTTTCTAGTGAGATATAATTCTAAATGAAAACACTAAAAACCTAGTTATTACTAAGTTCATTTCATGAGTTTTTTTACACTCTAACAAACACAGCACACTTTTCACATTAACTTTGCAGTCCAAAATCAGTTTATAATTTGCTGTATATAATCATATTCAGTGTTTGACTTCAGAAGAACTTTGTACAGCATTCTCTGTAATTTATATAAAGTTCTGCTAATTCCCACCTGTATAAAGCTAGAACCATCAAAACCGTTTTCTGCCTTGCACCAGGGTAAGATATAAATTACAGTGAAATCAGTGGTGAGGGATAGGAATGAGATTATAATGAAACTAAAGTGTTTTGCTACATGGGGAGAACGTGAGAAATATCCGTGATGTTTTTAAAGGAAAAGCAGATTACTTGACACAGGTGGTCTGTTCGTGTTAATGGCATTCCAGAGATTTATGTCTTAGTAAAGAGCTAGGACATTTAACATAGGTTACTAGAGATTTCTAGATTGATTTCTAGGACAAATTAACTGTCAAAAGTTGTTTATATTTGTTGTCTCAGATTATTTGGAGAGAGCACACCGAGAAAAAAATATCAGACAAACAATGACCTTTAGGTTTGCAGAGCATTCAGAACCTGAGTTTGAAAGAGAGATGCGCAGACCCAATTAACTCTGACGAGAGACCTGCCGGGGGACAGAGAGGTGGGGGCACCCGGGAGCGAGAGCGGGGCCGGACTGCCAGCAGGTACCTGTACCTAAAAGCTGCTGATGGTGGCCAAATGAATTTAGATGCTATCACATCATGCCTGACGTGAAAAAGGGATGTTCTGCAAACTTGAAAACGTATGTTGGCTTCTGAAAGGGTAACTCCAATTGGAATCCTGCTTCCTTTAGGTGGAGAATTCCCTTTATAAAAAATTAACTTCATGCAAGGCTTCAAGAGTTTCGCCACAGCTCCCCTCTGCCTCCCATTCAACCTTTCCTGTGAAAAGAAACTGTTTTTCAGCACTCACCACCTCACCTCCACATAGTCCCTTCCACCACCTGGTCTGAAGACACCTTCCAGCTTCTTAATATTTATCGTGGGTCACGAGTATGCAACACAGCGAAGAAAGGGGGAACAGATCACACAGCAATGGTTTGGGTTTTGGTCCCTACCCCACAGTGAGCCCTATACTATATACAGACCTCTCTCTCTATAGTTGATCCCTTCATACTGATTTGTGAGTCTATGACATGTGCTCACAAAAGGCTGGACTGCCTTGGGGAACAATTCCCTCCAAACCCCCTTTGTTCTATTCTTCATTTAGCAGATGCCTTCTAGTTTAACGTGTCTTTCACAACATTTTCAGGTCTGTTACAGTGCTCTGCAAGTCCCCCAGAAGACATCATAATCCTTAGTCACATACAGCTCATCAGGCCCAGAGCTGCTAGGATGCTGCTTGGCTTTGCACAGAGGCTGCACAGACCATTTGAGTTCCTGGCTCGCTCCACCTCTCTCCTTTCTCTCCCATTTTTGTTGCGAGAGGCTGCTAGGATTACCCAGTCCTAGAACTAAAACGCACACGTTTTTCCAAAGGCTATACAAAGGTTGGACGTGAGCTTCTCTCAGGTGTTTGTGAAGGCATGCAGAATACACTTGGGACTGCTCTGAGGAATAATTTAATTCCATGAAGTTACTTCTGATCATGATCAATCATATCAAAATTGGTCCATTCTGTTTTGGATCAGTTTTTCTCCTCTGTGATATTTTCTGCTTCTCCAAATCATTTTCAGTAGTGTAATTCTCACCCAGTTTCACACACGGGGATGCAACTTACTATAACAGATATTGTCCGTTAGTTTAGCTATGTGAATCTTAAATTAAAATACCAGTCCTGGTTTACCAGAGTCATTACTCTGTATGCTACTCAGCAGCAACAGAAGGCAGGTTATTTATTTCAGATTCTCATGGAAACAGCTGCAGCTGTTTCCGTGGAAATCTCTATTGAATAAGACCTGCAGCTGGATCATTTCTTTATTACTCAGGTTAGACTACTTGTTCTGCACCATTGTTCATCAGAGCGAAAAACCTGTCCTGTTTTGAAGGCAGAGTGAATGATACTGAATTTTACAGTCAAACTGTGGGTTGCTTTTTAAAACGTATAAGTTTAGAGGAAATAGTTCCATAATAAAGAAAATTATGATCACCTTTACTAAAACCTTCATAATGCTATGAAAGTAGTTTAGATGCCTTAAAATGAGGGCTCAACCAAAAGAACCTAATGTTACCTGTCTGCATCCTTTCCTTTGTGTTTAGGTTGCAAAATCATTTTCACTAAGCACATTTGGCAAATTGATGTTCTTCCAGAAGGTGATAAGGGGCAGAGCTCTGCTAATAATTTTAATACAGCATAAACCTTCATGTAACTGGATGAAGAATTTGCAGAATATAAAAGTGTACAGAGCATTAAAAAGAAAGCAACTATGAATTATAGACACTAGCTACGCATGCAGCCCTTAAATTTTACACAGTGGTTTTCATACAATTCAAACTCCCCTTTTACATTATCCCTAACACAGCATTTGAACCAAAAATAGTTCTCGTTCAACATCGGTTCATTCCATTTCAAAATAAGAAATGTTATTTCAAGTCTCTTTAAAGCTCTAAAGCAGGCTTTTATAATGCTGATGACATGCCAAATTTGATAGGATTGAACCTACTCATAATTTCATTGGCTGGCAAAGGTAAGTCAAAGACATAAATATACTTCCTTTTTAATCATCACAAATATTGCTTTATTGTAGATGCAGATCTTAAAAACATAACCTATATGCAGCTGACAGAATATTCACAGCTTAACTCTCTCATTAAACAGAAGGATTTACTTCACTGGATGGAGGAAAGATCCTTGGATTGTATACTGCCAGAGAATTATCAGAACCCTGATTAAAGTTTCACTATTTACGCTTTCATCCTCTGTTACCTTCTGAAGAACGTAGTAAGCCATCTACTGCGGGAGCCAACTGGTGCGTCTCATTAGGTACATCAGCATTTTAGTTCACATCAGGACTATACCGTCAATGCGAACCTCCGAAACCCCTGTCCTCATTCTGCGTAGTTTACATAGCAGCATCACCTCCAAACACAACAGCTGGATTCCTATTGGATGAAAGTACATCATGGTATTTCTCCAAAGGAGGCACCTACTGTGCCCCAACTGCTGATGGGAATTCACTCTGTAGGACCAGGTAAAGAAAATCCAAAATACGGTCCCTGAAATGCATCGAGAGCGGATGAAGTCATGCCAATGTTGGCATAGCAATCTGTACTCTTACCTTTGAGGGGTGCTTGTACCAAAGCTCCAGAGGGCGCATAAAAAATTTCACGCTGGACCCCAGGAACCATCTACCCAAAGTCTCTTATTGTAGATACGGACCCGCCTGCGACTGTGACATTCCCCAATGAGGACTTCTATACCCAAGCGCATTGCACCCGTTAACGGACAGGGCAGGGAGAGGAGCGGGTGCCAGCGTGGGCGTTTTTCCAGCATTAGTATACCCCGCAATTTCAGGTGAAAAAGGTAAATTTTTCCCGTGGAAAAAGAAGGAAGAATATTTGTTCCAAGTCTTACCAACTCTAGTTCAGGAAAAATCCCCACAGGAGCTCATGGTTACAGAGGATAAGCAATGAATGAGTTGTAGGTTTCCTAGCTGAATGTGCTGGAATCCATAATGCATAAAGCCTAAGACATCAGTTGGCTGTGGGAGGTATATTTAGACAAGTTTGAAGCAAAAAATTTACTTTATAATTTAGAACAAGATGATTAGAAAGTACAACAAAGCTTGGAAATTGGGAAGAATTTGTGAGGTAATGTAAACATTCATTATTTTCCTTTGATGATTAACTTCTTGCAAAAGCTGACTGTGAATACCAAGGCACCTGCATAAATATGAAAAATATAGTGGGGTTTTTTTTCACAAGCGCTGAGTCGTTAATAGACCATAATAATTTGATAATAAGCCAGTGAAATGTAGGATAAAATAAATTCATCCTCTTCCTTTGCTCATTGATGACTATAAATTTGCTCAGACAAAAAAAAAAGTTATGTAGTGAATAAAAATCTGTAATAACATGGTAGCTGACAAGTAAATGTACATTCTCTGGTTTTAAAATGCAATTTAATAAAAAGAAAAAAAATTAAATTGCCTGGAGAGATTTAATTGTCATTTGAACTACATTATTAACATTTAACATGTAATTGATTTGACAGTATAGTGATAGGCCATTCATTCTCTGAAATCCTTTCCTTAGGACTCTCCCATGGTGATGAATTTTGATCTGCAGACCATACTCCAGCAAACTGCTTGATGTCCATGTTTACATTACTGAAGAAAAGACTGTGTAAAAGGTGGCAGAATGATTACGGTCAAGATGGTAAGAACGGCAGGGTGAGAGATGAGGGATTTGAGCTAAAACATCTGACTTTTCTGGCCACCGAAGTAAAAGGTGATGCAACTGATCCCCAGCTCTCACCCTCTTTGCTCTTGCTAGAAATGTCCAATGGAAACAAAATATTGCCTTCATATTTCCAACTTAACTTCATCCTGGCAGGAGAAACTCAAAAACTTTATTTCAGGTCAAAACCAAACTGACATAAAGAAATATTCAAACAAATTATGGCAATGTTGCCAGAATATTCAAAGGTGTTTAACTGTAGTGGAAGCATCCAAACAACAGACGTAGTTTTGAAATAATGCACAGATATTTTTCGCCCTATGTAAGGAATCACTTTCTACTGCAAGCTTTTGAGTTTGGCTATTTGGTTCTGGATTATCAAAAGGAAACCACATCTGCTTCTTATGTGTATAATTTAGACTTCTGCATGCCTTCTCCTTCTTCTCTGTGTGTTCCTTTCCCTTTCCACCCCTAGAACTCAGCTCAAAAGAACAAACAAATTCCTCATTATAGCATCAAACCCAAGAAAGCCTGATTGCTTTGGGGTCTGAATTTGAAAGCTCGTTGACCTTTGAGTACAAGAAGGTGCAAACTCCCATTTAACCTCTTCTTCTTTTGGGGCACTTAGAAGAATTCTGCAGAGATTTGGGGGGAAAAAAGGCCCATCAAGGCCCTCTGAGCAGTTTTAGACTTTCTCTCCTGTATCAACTGATTATTTTCCTAACACTTATGGAAGCTTTGAATATCTGAGTCCTTGTCTCCTCCAGCAAATTGGACTGAAATGGGCCAACAGGACCAAAAATTTCTTCAGCAGATATATACAGAAACAAAAAAGCATACTTCACAAGAACCAGCTAAATAACCGGCAACCGAATACTTCTTATTTTGCCTAAACCCCATTTTTTTTAAAAAAATAAGAAAAAGAAATACTTTCATGTTTTTTAAATGATTTAGCTGAAAAGTAAGAATGTTGAAAAAGCCCTCTAAATTCTTCACTTACCTTTCTTTTTTAATCTTAAGAAATTACCAATTAACAAACGTAAGCTCAAAGAAAACAGCTTTGCACTACCTATCTCATAAAACAGGAGCACAAATGTTTAATGAAATGGAAATATAGACAGTTTAAAATTTAAACAAATAAATTAAATATGTTTAAAATTCATAGACTATCTGTGAGGCAAAAATGTTTAGTGGAATTGAACCAAGATTTATTCTGGTATTTACAAACACATATTCTTTTGCATTCAATTAAACTGCTAGGTAAAATCAAAATACTCATAGTTACAATAGGAAATCTTCTTTTGCCCTAAGAATTCAGCTCAAATTAAAATTTCTGTTGATACTAGGCAAGCAAGAGCTTTGAAAATACTATTAACTCTTATTTCAAGGTTCAAGCAAATCTTTGACGACTGGTACCAGAGGATTATCTAAAAATGTAGGAATTTCTGCAGAGAAATACAATCTAAAAATCTGTTGCCCTGTTCTTTGAGGCATCCAATTATGATCTTTTGTCAGTGACAGTAGTTTCTGATAATACAGGATGCTGAAAAGATAATCCATAGCAGTTCTCCATTCCTTCAAATTTCATTTCCCCCTTTGCAGTGGGTCCAGTAAATATAACCTTGAAAAAATCGAAGGTATCTTTACAGAATTCCTCACCCTGCCAGTGCTGCTGGCCCAGCCAGTCTGGCCAAGACATTAATTGTTGGAAACATTTGATATGTGCGTTGGGAAATTGTATAGAATATCTCCACAGCTGTGCGTGTTCTCGCCGATAACGTGCCATCGTTCTTTTGTTAACATTTGTACTATAGAAATACAGCTATTTTTATATGTAGAGCTCAGAGGAAAATAGGGATAAATATAACAGATGTAACACTTATTTCCCAATATATAATCAAGATAGGCTGTTATTATAATTGTCACAGATTCTCTTTAAAAACATTTCACGTTCAGTTCCAAGCACTATAGACTCTGAAGTGCTGACAGGATGAAACTTCATTATTAATGTTGCACAAATCCCATGTAAGCCAAGACAAGCTCAGCCTTCCTAACATGCCGTTTTGGGGAGCAAAAAGAACAAATTCCAGGTCCTTTAACTCCGATAAAACAAAAATTGTAACAGAAAGGGAAGAGTGCATGAATTACCACTCAGCCTTCAACCACTCTTCAATTGCACAATTTCTTCCTCGCTAGTATGTGCAATACATGGCAATTTCCCATGCTTTCCCCACTCCTTTGCTTAATTAACATGAAAAAGATGTTCCTTTCCATTATACGAGAATATTCTTTGCTTCTGTAGATGAGACTGTAATTAACGAGACTGCAAGAAAAGGGAAAAACAAGAAATAGGAGTCCTAAATTAATGAGATATTACAGATATTATGGATTAGAGCTGTTCAACCTTGCCAGCTAGAACAATAGCAGGGAGACAATGTCTGCTTTCTTCTGCTCATATTAAAACCATTTTTAATTAAAAGAAACAGATTGAGTGGAGAGGAAGGCTTTTCTTTTATTGCCTCTCCAGTAACCTATGATTTGGTGTTTTTTTTTTCCTTTTTCTGCTCAAGATAACACAAAGGATGTTTGCCTAGCAATGCAATCGGAGGTGACAGGAGAAAGTCGGCACTCAAAATTACCAGGTTTGACTTTTCAATACATTTCATTATAACATCAATCACAAGCTGCCTTCCACACTGCTGTCTTAACCCCCCAAAAAAACCCAATGGCTGGTTTCACAGGTAGTCTCCCCTCTTTCCCAGCACAGGGCTGGTAGAAAGCAGAAGCAATCCGCTGCCCCGTGCATGCCGGGCAGCAGCATCCCACCAGCTGAGCCACCCTTTAATTTGGAGAGATACATGCTAGGACAGCAACCAATTTAAAACAGCTCTTCCCGACTACAACAGATGATGAAAGATAAAGAGAGAAGCAGGGTGTGCCTAAAATCACCTTGAAAAATGACAGGGGAGCTGCTTCTGATGTACATACGTACCGAGAAATGACAGTGTGAATCACCTTGCGGTTCTTCTGCGCCTTGAGAAACATGAAAAAAGAATAAAATAGGTTCTTCAAACATGTAGAATGAATACGAAGAGAGACATTGTCTGTACTTTGACACCTGGTTTTAATGACTCACTGAACAGTAATAATAAGTATCAGACTAGAAAACTGGGGCATCCTTTTACCATGCAGAGATGGATTTTTTGTTTTGACTTTTTTCTTGTCTTCTCTATGTTCCCCCCTTGTGCAGCACGCTCCCCAAGACTTACCTTTTCGCTGTGCAACTGACAACAAGCCTATTACTGTGGCAGGTAAAATCTAATGCTTCCTAACTAACATATCCCAAGCGTAACCTGCTCAAGACTTTTTGTAAGGCTTCCAACTCTCATAGTTGAAAACAGTGAAATTCCATGGAAAAAACCCACATACACATAAGCTGATTCCTCTTTCAAACCCGTCATAATGTGGGGGTTTTTGGTGGTGTTTGGGCTTGGGGTTTTTTTTTGTTCCCCCCCCCCCCCCTTCTTTAAATACTTAAGAAAAAAGGATCAGGAAAAAAACCCCCAAATGTTCTCCTTTTTCCTTAGACTTCATAAGGCTGCTGAAAAGTCTAATTCTGCCTGCGGACACTGCAACACACACACAACAAACACCGTCTTGCAAACTAAATTTCACGGATCGTGGTGGGGACAGGTCTTCTGTATTTCGTTTTGGTACTACCTGCAGAAAAATACATCTCTAGTATATGACTGAGACTCCTGTGTCCTACGGGGACATAAGGAACAGCGGGAAATAAGAAATACTTGCCATGGAAGCAAGCTGTCTGTCTATTAACATATCGCTACAGATACGCACCCGTAGCAACACGCTCCTAGCCTTGGATGAGTAGCATTTTATGAGGTTTTTAAGCTTGGTTCTCTTGATTTCAGCTAAGCTCTCAGAAAAAGGAGGCAGAGTAAAAGCGCACACATCCCACAAGATTTGGTGTATTTGAGCTTTATTTTTTTGAGGAATAAAATATTTATATTTTGAAGTGAATCCAAGAGCTCTTACTGAGGGGGTGCAGCCAACATGATAGGTCCAGGCCTACGAAACAGGGAGGCCAGGATACTTCTGATGATTATCAGAGCACACCATAGTGGTGTTCTCACAGTTTACAGGTTGGGTACGAATATTTCACTGTACAAGAACCTGGGAAAGGTAATAATAGTGCCAGCAAAAAAATTATGACTAGAGGAAAGCCTTCAAGTGCTCCTGTAATAGTTGTTGATTGAATTTGCAGCCTGGCAAGACCATTTTCTGCTGTGGTGTCTGGTCAGTTGGTTGCTTTCCTCCGAGATCACTAAGATATGCTTATCATGGAAAATATTTCCAATCCCGCTTTAAAAGCTGATTTTTGAGAGACAACAATCTTAGGACTTGGCCTATGATTGCCTTTTTACATCTGCGTTATTATACCACTCGCACTCTCTCTATTTACTGTATGAAGTGTGGAAAGGTTTGTGGGCGGGTGTGCGCACATGACTTAATGAATGTATTTATGAATTAAAAACAGACTATAAAGTATAAAAGAAATGTTTAACAACTTACTTGTATGTATCTAAGCTTATGTTTCAAAGTTCTTTCCTATAGTCCTTCTAGCTTCGTGGAATATGGTAAATAGATTAACACTGAAAGATATAATATACAAAACCCCTCCCCTTGGCACCATGAATTAATCTGTCCTTACAGGCATATAATTATAGGAGTAGTCGAATCCTTCATGCTTTTTTGCTTGCTACAAAAACTATGTCTTATCTGACTCCCAAGTGAATAAACCGCTTTATAAGCTCAAAAGAAAATGCTCGTGTTATGTTAAGAACTGCATATTCTGAAAAGGGTTTTGAACTGCTGACAACACCGTTACTAACTGCTACGAGAAGAGCAACACAGACTTTTTTTCCTCGTTCCCATGACGTAGCATTCTCCTTACCTGGCTGCACGCTAGAAGGACTAGAGCTATATCAATTGGCAAAACAAATACTTTTCCTCAAAAGTCACCGTCTAAATTATTTTCCTTGCTTTCAGTTACAAAAATAAAAGGCAAAACAACTCCATAAAATGAATCCAAACTCATTACTTTAAGGTAGCATTGCATTTCAGTTGTTAAAAAAAATAGGATCACTGAGGCATTGTCTGCACCTTCTCTCCTTTAGTGCTCTTCACTCAGCAATTAAAATTTGGATCTGTGAAAGCTTTGCAAACCTAGGGAAATAAAAAGATTTTCTCAGACATTCTTTTGGTTTTGCTCTGGCAGGCTTTTCTGAGTTAGTGAATTATTTTTCTCTACATAATAAGTCAAACTAGTATGTTTCCCGGAGGATGTTCATTTCTTTTTTTAAGCACATTTTTTCCTAGTTAAAATGCTATCTGAAAGAAGGAGAAGGAAATGAGGAAAGGAAGGAGACAGATGTATCAATCACTGAACAGTTTTAAAGAGCACTGGCTGCATTATTTCCAACAAATACATTATGTCCCAATCCAGGAATAATAAGAAATTAGATATCACATATTATGCGTGAAATAAATCCAGCTTCAACCTCCTTTTTGATCGCCCAGGTCCATCAGGAGATGAGAAGAGTGAAAGGCGTAAGAAAGCACCTTCAGGTTACTGCAGGATGCAAACGCAGAGCGACATACAAACTAAAAAATCAGGCTTATTTCAACAGACTTCATAATATAGAGTTGTCATATGTGCACCAAGGACTGGCAATGAAAAATTCATTTCTGACGCAGTACCATTTGCCCCATCAAAGGCAGTCCGATGATATTAAGGTTATTATACCCTGAGAACAAGACTCAGCTGGCACCACTAAATTTAGCTGAACATTGGGCCATGTGGGAATTTCTTACAGATGGCAGTCATCTCATCTGCACTGGAAAAGGTAAAAGCAATATAATTTCATTACTTGCACTGAGCCTTTGCCTGTCACATCTGCAGAGCAATGATACAAGAAGATTTTTTAAAGTGTTAGATTTTGCTCAAATAACATATAATGGCTTCACTCTGCATGTGAATAACCTAAGAAATGGGTCAGTTTATCAGCAGCTAAAGCCCATATATTTGAATGTGTTAACTTTGTAGAAGTAATGGATGTTTTATTATTAGAAATCACAAATGTTATCAGAGCTGTAAAGCCATTATTTAGCTTAGCACTGTTCATTAAGAAGCACTTTTAATTAAAAATACCTGGTCTCCTTCATTAGTGACATAATGGAATTAAGATGAAAAGGGGTCAATTTGGGGATTATTTTGAGAGTATTAATTAACTCAATTAATCAACTTCACTTAACAAATTCTGTCTTAGAAATGATAGCTAAGTTAATAGAGAATTATAGCCAAAGTGGGAATCTCATATTTGTTTGGGTTTAAATTTAGGAACCTAAATTAGAAAACTGATTAACAGAAGGTAAATTCTACCTGCCAAATTCACACTGAATTTTTGAGTTAGTTGGTGTTCAGATTTTAAATTCTGCAGCTCGTATTAATATGACACAGAAAAATACCCACCCAGGAAATCCTGTTCTGTCTTTGATGACCCAGGATGAAGAAAAATAGAGGAATGAGGAAGGGTTCCAAGTACGTACAGATCTCCAAAATCAAAGACCTCTCTTACTCAGGGATATAAACATTAAATGTTTTTTTAAAATCTGTAAACCCATATGTATTAATCTGTAACAGTCAAACCCCCATTTTTTTAATGTTACACATTAATACGCATTGCGTGGTTTTAAAATAGTTTGAAATTGTATTTATATCATCCAGTTTTCCTCAGTTTTGCCCACATGTAACGTAGGAGTAAATCTAACACGAATGTTTGTGAGACAAGATACTTCTTTTTGAAATGTAGTTTCTACTGAAATTAGAGAATTGGGAATCTTTTTCTTTGGGAAAAAAAAAAGTATCATAGCACCAAATCCAGGATAATTGCCATTATGAACGCTATTTGCTTTAAAGGTACTGCTTGCTCTGAAAAATAAGTTTTCTTCATTTTCATTACAACTCTGAAAAAGGGTAAGACCGTAAGCTGCTACCAACTCATTCTGGGCATGATTAAAACCATCCAAAAATTTGCAAACTATCTTTCAGTTTAAAAAAACTACTACTCTGCCTAGTAGCTATCTTAATTAGTAACCATTAGATGAATCTTTATGCATTCTTCTGTATATAAAATCAAAATCTCAGTGGTGAATTTCAAAGGAATGGAAACATTATTCTTTGTTTCTTCCCTGGGGATCTGCAATAGCTACAAATGTGATCCAACATTTAAAATTCTTTTTCATAGTGAAAATAGTATTATTTCAGAGGATGCTTAGAAATCAGTTCCTGGTTTGTGTCCTATCCTGTTTATTCTGACCAAGCAGAGTTTGAATGTAATGTGCATGAAAGAGACGTATTTACTCATTTACTCGTGCAAATGAAAGAATACATATAATTAGATATATATAGATACAAATATATAAAGAAAAGAATTCTTGATGCTACACACTACATAAGAATATGTTATACATACTATAACAGAATATACTGCCTATAATATAAGGGTGGACATATGTATTATAAATATATAACTTTTATATATAAATATAGTGTAAAGTATGGATGTTATATAAATACTATGTATTATAATATGTATTTTCTATTACTATATACTAATATATAAAATATATATAATATATATTGTTGTTGGGCATATAAATATAATATGTGCATGTTAATGCTAATTCTAATGCTTGTACTTCCCTTCAGGTCATCACAGAACATTTGCTGCCAGAAGCTTCACTGAAATTATATCGTTAAGAAATAATCTGGCTCAGGGATCCTAAAACAATCTTGAATTTTGAAACCTACTTTACGTGGGTCCTACTTCAATCGGTAATCAACTCTTTCCTTGACATCAATAAGTCTAGAGTTTGTTTGGGGTTTTTTTGCTTCATTTAATTTTCATCTATTTTTAAATTTTTATTCTTTTAGATGATATCTTCCACTGCATTTCTCAAAAATTCACTAGCTTGAACGTCAACCGAGGCTGTGATGGATTATGAATCCATAAAACCAAGAGTAAGTCAATAATACTTTTTAAGCAGCACATTTTCCCATATCACAGGAAAGATGTAAATGAGGTCGTCTTGTTTAACAGGCACTAAAGAAAGTGTGTTGAACACTCTTTGTTAACTTTGCCAAGGCTTACGATTCTGAAACAGGCAGTTACGCTTGGTGTAATTTTAAAGGCTTTCATAGCAAAGAACAATATGGAAACTACTGCTTACCACATCCAATTCTGTATAAGGTTGTCTTTAATTACGAAACAAGTGCCACAGCAGTATTTGCTCAGAAGTATGCCTGCCACGGCACCCGAGACAACACCGAGGTTCAACACTAATAGTTTCTGACACGGTACCTGAGCCAGGATGTCAGCTGCTCATCCTGCACAGTCTGTGCCAAATCAGTTGTCCAAGTTCAGTGACCTGAGGAATATAGGAATATGAATAAATGTACCCGCTGAAAATGTCTTTCGTCAATGGGACGTGACCGCTGTATTGTGTTAGCACCTACTGTGGCGGGATTTAATAGCAACATAATCCTTGAAACCGACACTTCAGCCGACAGGTTGACGGTAGAAAAGACAGAAAGACGGGATGAAGAAAGTGAGAGGATATTATCTGACGCACAAAATGAAATCCTTCTGCATGTTAGTTATGTCACTTTATACTACAGGTCAATAGTTGACAGATGTTTAACCAAGTGTTTCTTAATATGCCAAAATGTTATTTGCTTATCATTGCGTTATTCAAAAGTATTCCTATTAAGTTACAGCTATGAAGTAAGACATATACATGGCAAATATCCGGGTTTCTATGTATTTGCTAACTATTATACAGTTTTAGTTAAGTAGTCCCCAACTGAGCATTGTATAGAGCAAGGCAGTATGTTTGCAATATGCGTGCATATACACCCATGTGCAACATCATAGAACGTTGCTCATCTGTTTTCAGGTGCACCGGCAAACTGGCAGGATTGCATGAACAAAACAGCGGACCTGATATTAACTTAAACTCTAGTCTTTGGGAGTGGAAGAACTGCCTATTTTAGGAGCATTCAACACTTCCAATTACAAGGCTTTGTTTTAAGAAGCTGCTAGCTTTAATTTTTTGCATCGATATTTCCATTTTGGACTTCTACCCCAGGTACAACCTTTCCTTTATTTTCTGCCAAAACAATTTAACTCATGTCCAATGTAAGCTCAGGGAAAACAGACCTTTTTTCTTCCATGCCCCTGGCTTAAAAATAATAAAAAAATCCTAATGACCTTTCTGTTACATACTTTAGCAATGACTGGAAACATGTCAAGGATATACATTTTGTCACAAGTATCCTGTTGGGGTTTTTTTGTGCCATGTTTGCAAGACTGGAAAATTTACACTTTGAAATCTGTTGCCGGTGGGATCAAAGCCCACCAACGTGGATTTTGTCTGTGTTCACCGTTTGCAATGCTCCCGTAGATTACGGAAAGTTAAAACAATTTATTGAAATAAAGGCTGCCTTCATTTTCCTAGAGGAGAAGGGAGCTTGGAGAAGCTTCACTACTGCCAGCTGGGGGAAAGCAAGAGAAGAAAGAGCGAGCTAGTGAGCAAGGCAGCCAAAGAAAAGCCTGCTGCAACGCACAGGGAGCAGCCCACAGCACGGCTCGTGGGTGAGAAAAGGCTTTTCTGGGTAAGCTGCAGAGGACAGCTGTCCAGATTTCCATGGCGCCCACGTATCGATGGAAAAGTGATGGGCTGAGGACAAGTACAAAGGAGAAGACACAGCAGCAGCAAACAGACTTGTTTTCAAACTCCTTCTCATTGTGTCTTATTCAGGGGCTGTGATTTTCTGTATTTAAAAAGCTACTTGTTGACCATGGGTAACAAAGCCTAGATTTTTGGCTGTACCATTAAGGCAAGGGTGCGGGCAGATACATCTTAAGCTCCTGTCTGAGCGGGGCTGATGTAAATACATGTGTTTAGGAGATGCTAGCACCCACAGTTTATGTACGTACCTAAATACAGACTGAACTGCTGGTTTTGCTAATTTTGTTCCGTGGTTTCTTCTGAACGTCTGCGAAGTGTCCTGTATCTGTAAATAACCAGAAGGCTTCCCCCCCACCCCCCCCCCCCAACCACTACATCCATTTCTGACAATGATTTCAAATGAACAGTCACTTTTGTTTACTTTCATTTGGTTCCACATAGCTTGGTCACTAGGTACCAATACATAACTCTAATCTCTTGCAATTAGTGTTAATTACAGTATGCGAATCTATAAAATTGAACTATTAATCATGATAAAGTACGAAGAGATCACTACATCATTGCTGTAGTACAAGGTTGAACGTGCTGTGGAAAAATAAAATTCTCATTATCTTTCTTACTTTTCTGAATCAGTGTATAAAGAAGTTTGGGACACTATTGTTCCACTGTGCAAATCAAGGTGAAAGCATTGAAGTAAATCTCTAATATTATTGTACTTGAAAATAACTTAGAGAAATTGAAGGAAAAATATTTTCCGTTAAAGAACACAGTTAGTGACTGTCAGGAAAGTCTTGTTGGTCTGTTAATTTACATATGTGATTTACTTTAGGTGTGAGTTGTTCCATGGCTTGAATTAAGGCAAAAAATTATCTACTAAAATATCACAGTAGAATCAAGTTCGTTTTACAGATCATTAATTTGTATATTCTTGATTCACAGCACCTTTAAGAATATTTTGGAAGAACAAGTTAGTGGTATCTGGGTATGACTAATAATTAAGTTTTTGGGGGTTTTGTTTGTTGTTTTTTTTTTTTTTTTAACTATTCATTTGAATCAATCATTAATTCTTGCATAGCAGTGCATTTTAATACATATTTAATCACAAGTGTGCCAGCTGCAGTTGATTGCTTGGTCAACTTTAAAAAGAAACCCTAGAAGTAAAATTAAATGGCAACTACCAAGTAGGATTGCAAACGCAGTCTTTGCTATCTATTCTCATCACGAAACAGTTTTCTCTTGTGTTTTTAAGTGGAGCCAAAATGGGAATTTTTCTTATAGACACCTTTGTCAACATATATAGAAAAAGGAATGCTCAAAATGCTTAAAATAGAAGACAGACAAACACAATAGGTATTTCTAGCTATTATTAACTGTTTTGAGATTTTTCCAGAAATTCACCCATTTCTGGAGCTTCCCTTTAAGAAATAAAATTTGGATTTTTTTTCAACAAGCAAAGAAAATGTGCTAATATTTCATATGCTTCTATAACATTTTTTAATCTGAGGCTCTGCCTTAAAATTAAACTACCTCATCCCATACTGATATATTCATGTTACAGAAAGTAGCGTATAATCTCATTTGTACCGAAGTACTTCCAGAAGTGAGAGTGAGACAGCTTTCCCAAAGCCACAAGGTCAGGCAGAGACACAGAACTCAATGTCATGGGGGTGCATTTCTTTTCCCCTCTGCGGGCTGATTTACGAACTCGGGAAGGCTCGCTAAGCCTTAGCCTAAGTGTAACGAGTCGGGCAGTTAAGCGACCCTTGACTGTGCCAGGAACTCTTACACATCTAAACCAGGGAGTTATGCTGTGCGCCTCAAGGACTCCCGCGTCCCAGCGGAGGCGGGGGACGGGAGCGGCCAGTTCTCATAACAACCTGCGGCCAGTTCTTTCTCATAACAACCTTGAGACACTACAATCCTCCCCTGACAGTCTTGGAGCATCCCATATCCATGTTTTGAGTTATTCTCAAACAGCCTCAGAATTTTCCAGCGCAGCTGTGATTCTAGCAATTTGTTGATGACAAAAGTCAATCATTGTGGGATATCTGGAAAGCAATGGACCCATAGTGAACAATCCAGACACAATGGAACTGATTCATCTGTGAGCCAGAGGCCTCTGCAGGCAGCAGGCCTCAAGGA
>JANHGO010001214.1:0-35473 GCA_024606505.1 Aquila spilogaster | reverse complement strand
TGCCAGATTTGGGAGCCAGGTTGGAAATTTTCCCCATGGTTCAGCATGTCCAACGGTAGCACATCAAAGAGATTTGGGTATTTTTCCTAGACTTTCTCAAAATAAGCAGACAGCCTTTTGCACTAGCAGTGTCTTGGTGGAAAGGCTGAGCACTTTGCTTAGGGAGAACTTCCGACTGACTCCCATTGTAGAAGGAGTAGTGCAAGATGCTGTGCAGTGTCTGTCTCTGTCCAATGGTAACCGGAAAAATGTAGCAGCAAGCTTTCAGGCTTCCATGGAACACATCCTTTCCTTGGATTACTTTTGTATTTTGCAGCTCTGAAGAATTTGCAATTCAGGTTGGTATAAGAGAGAAATCCAACCATGAAAATGTTATCATTACCACTCCTCCAAGAAGACACTTTAAACAGTTGCAAGGCCTTCGCTGAATCAAAACGTGAAAAAATATAAACTAGTGTTTATACAGTCTGGAATATATTTCAGGGTTGAAGGTACATGGATTTCAGTGCTGTTTATTCTTGTTGAGTGGATTGAAGACTTGTCTGGAGGAAGGTAGCTTCTCCGCTTCCATGAGTTTGAAGAAGAATTTGAGCTACAATTAATGAGACTTAACTATATTTGATGAGCTAGAGGATGACTCAAAGGTGGTTAGGACTGCCTCTTAGATTTAATAGCACAAGTATCTGTACAGATGGAGCTCTGTGCCATTGTTTACAGTCTTATCACCATGTACCTTATCAGTTACTGGTGTTGCTAAATTGTAATTAAGATGAGGGTCACCAACACCACTACAGCAAGGTTGCCTTGTAACATTTCTTTTGTTGCTCAGTGGCAGAACTTTGAATTACAGATAGTCCCGTGTGAATCATACTCAGCATTCTCCTCAGAATTTTTTGGTGTTGGGAGATTTATTCTCATTGTAAACTTTGCAAAGTACTCTCTAAAAAGGTTTAAAAAGTAGTATTCGTAATACTGTGTGCTAGGAGACACATTTTAGTAGGCAGTTCAGTTCCATCTTCTGAACAGTTGGTTTTCAATCTCAGAAGTTGAATGAATTGACTGCGCATTTGTCCAGCTTGATCTGCTTGTGCTTAGAGTCTGCTCAGTTCTTCACATGCTAAAACACTCTTGGGAGAAGAGTCTTTTTGCTCACAGATGACTGCCCTGACTATTGAGATCCATGCTTCCTTCCACTTGTTCTTTCTTTCAGACCCAGTAGGTCTTTAGTTCATCTTCACAGTTATTCAGTAGGAGAGATGGGAATTGCTCTCCCATTCATCACAGTAGAAAGTTCAGTGGTGTTCCCAAGGAAATCTTGGGGAGATGGGCTTGTACTTTCACAGGAGGATGAAAAAAAGTGACCCTCCAATTCTCCTGTCTCCCAAATAAGTGTTTTGTCTACTCCAACAGTACATCCTTGCTATTTTATCATTCTTCCTCTACTTTCCTAAAAGCATAAACTATGAATATCCTCTCTTTTCCATTTAGGATGGGTAAAATTTGCCTTCCTATTGAAGCTGAAGCTTCTTAACAAAGCAAATATTCCTGGAATGTGTGGAATTGCTTCCCTGTAGCCCTAAGAAATGTAAGAACTCAGGTTTGCTTGTGCTAGTGCTTTTTTTCTCTTGGCTGCCATTTGGTTGTGCTGCACTCCTGGTGGCTGCTCCTAGTTCCCTTTTGGAGTAGCAGAGTCTCTACACATTGTGTGTGGTTTCCAAAATAGGTCTGTAGGTTCTGTTCCTGAGTCTGGGCACTCAAAAGCAAGGCTCTGGAGCACTGTTTGTTGAACATAGCTCCAAACCTATAAGTAATAAACACTTAGGAGGTGAGAAATGCAGTGAGTAATGAGAGCAATAAAGCAAAGACAAAACAGCTGAGCTCAGTGAAACGCAACGATCCTTATTTTCTATAATTACAGCAATTATGTAGCTATTAATGACATAACGTGATAAAGCGCTTTTGTTGCAAGCCAAATTCCTGTGCACTGTCTTAAAATAAGGAAAATACTTGGTGTCTTGAGAGATTTCATATCAATAAAGATCTGTTTATAGTGTAACCTACAATACAGTACAGTTTGCAAAGGCTAAAAAAATGGCTTTCAGATTGCAATCAGCATGAATAATTAATGTTTTACGTCAAAGTGTGGGGAAGTCAGAAGCAGGGTCCTAGAGGGATTGGGCTTCTGAGACTGTTCATTATCTTCTGTTTCGCCAAGAGAAATACAAACACTGAGGTAGAGAGATCACAGCAGAGAGCAGAGCTGTACCGTGGTCTGATACCTGTGCTGAAATGGGCAAACATAAATGGTAAGAGATTCAGTTTACGCATGCAATGTAGAGTGATGCACACCTGGGGAGCGGTAATAATTGGCAGTGCTGTAGAAAGGGGGAGTGCTACTTAGCATGCAAAGAAACGCTACTGACAGTCTCTTCATGGCTCATAAACCCACTGTGCCAGCCCAGCCAGTGGCATTACAAATGCAGACTTCCAGTGGGAGCTGTTGTCAACCACAGAGCTAATCATCCCCGTCTGGCAAGACTGCCTTCAGTCTGCTGCATGCCATGCCTTGTCTTCCATTGGAAAACAGACCTTTGAGAAGTTAGGGAAAGTTTAAATGGGTAATTCAAATAGTAACAGGAGGGCTGCTGAAAATTAATTCCAGGTGCAGGGGGAAATTAAAGAGAAATAACAGTACAGATGATAATAGAAGAGCAGAAAATAAACCATTTTGCTGAAAGAAAAACAAGGTGTTGTTTTGTTTTGTTTTTTAATTGAAAGTGTTCCTGTTCAGGTAAAGAGAAGACATCAGTGCTCGGCAATTAGAGTAGTCGTTCAACTTTCCTGTCATTTCAGAAAGACGTATGGCCTTTCCACATTTTGGACTGAACAGAGGTTGTAGAGAAAGGTCTGTGCACTCTAAAGTGGGGAATGTTCAGGATGCAGAGTATAAAAGAAACCTCATAACAGGAAATGCTTGGAAATTAATCTCCAGAATAAGGACTGGTTGGGTGTGGATTGGGAATAAGAGCATTATGAGATTTATTATTTTTTTTAATGCATATACAAGTATTATCCTTAAATAAATTGCATTTTTACCCAATTGCGTGTGTAGGGCCAAGATCATTTCCAGCCTGTTAGTAGAGATCTAGTTAGAAAGCTCCTCGGAAGGCTTGAAATGTAACTTAGTGAACTGCCTGTAAAGATAGCAATATACCTGAGTATGAGCAATGATGATCAGAAATGGTCAAAGAGAAAAGGGTGTGATTACCAGCAAGGAAGGCAATGTTAAAGATCATGGATGGGATAGGTGTGCTTCAGAAATTGCTGTGAACCCAAATGGGAAAACAGTGGTTTTTCTAAAATGGAACCTGGACTATGTTATATATTGGCAGAATTAATAGGCTGTGATTCCCAGACAGACACTGGAATTACAGAATTTTGTTCTCTGACAAAACTGAGTACAATGTGTTTCCTTTGAGAGGACCTAGATCTGGCTCCTACACTTCTCAAACCAAGCAAATAGGTGATATTTATGTTTCTCACTGGACATTCTGGAAATCAATGTCCTACTGAAAGATGTGGGAAATTCGTAGGAACAAACAGAACATGTCCAACATGGCCAGGCCTCCCTTTCCTAGGGCTGGTAAATTGACTGTTGTGAAGAATAGCTTTTCACACTGCTCTTCCATGACTTGCTAATTTTGTCCTTCTGGCATTCATGCAGTTTCAACCAGCAAAACTTAAAGTGACTTTATTTTAAAAATAATCAAACCAAAGGTTATCTGCAAAATGGGAAGAAAAAAAAATAGGGAAAGAAATCAGCTTTCAGACCTCATAGCTTTTTTAGGTCTCGGTACTATGTTTTAATCGTTTTAGCAACATTTCTTTTAAATCACAAATTATTTTAGATTTGTGGTGCTTTTTTAATTAGAATCACAAGTCTTGCTTAAGCTTTCCAATCTATATAAACTTCATATGTCTGGAGGTTGACAGTACAATCTTAAGAGCTGTTTCACGACTGAAAAAAAAAACAATCTCTTATTTAGTTTCCCCATTGCTATTCTGGGATGACAGCTGGGACAGAAGGAAGTGAGAGAGGAGAGCATCACCCTCTTGCCATGAGTGCAGGTACCAGTATCCTTCTGTTTTTCTGCAAGATCTCTCAGGTCCTGCAATAAAATCAGAACAAGTTCCCGAAAGCACGGAGAATCAGCATCAAAAGTAACCTGCAATCATCGCATTTATGGCAACAGCCTGAAGACAAGACCTCAGCAGTGTGACTCCAGGCACCAATGGACACACTAGTTCCCTTTCCTAGGTCAGCAAATTGATCAAGATGGGACTGCTCTTCTCTCTGAAGGCGAAAGAATGTTTAGGCCTGGAATGGTTTACATTTGTGCAAGAACCACCTTTTTTGGGAACAAGCAAGGGTGTGAAACCAGCCCACAGAGCCTTCTGTCAGCAGTGGGTGCCACAGCCCACAGATAGTCAACAGTCATTAGGAGTCAAAAAGGCAGAGAAACCTGGCCAACTCAAAGGAAAGATGCAGCAGAAAATGAGTGCTCAAATCTGGCTTTTACTTCTTGCAGCATGGTCTGGTTTTATTCTTGCTGTATTAAAACTGTCATGGTTTTATGCTAATGTGCTTCATTCCTAGCCAGTGATTATTATGCTTTGAATTAGCATCGCTCTTGAGAGTATTTTTCATGGGGAGAAAAAAAAAAAAAGAGGTAGTCCTTCTGAAAAATGGGAGTGAGAGGGGAAAGAAGAGCTGTTATTTACATTAGCTCAGAGCTGTGTGTGTTTGGAGAGGACGAAGGAGAAAGGCCACATCACCTCTTCATGGCTGATGGAGAGCCCAGCAGGGCTCCTGGAACAGATCCACGTAGGACAAAATACTGAAATTCAAGGAACAGCAGTCAAAACATGGAACTGGTTTTGACACTGTTTGGCTTTTAATGAACCCACCCCGATGGGTAAATTCCTCTTGACTCCAGTATTCATGTTGCCCGATGGTGAATCCATGCTAGTTTACTCTCAGCAGGAGAAACTTTCTGGAGGCAGTGAGAGCACAGCTGGTGTGTAATGCAGAGAATGTGCTATATGAAATAAGATTTTTAAGGGCTGTCATTTCACCTGGAAATGGCCTTGGCAGTAGTAACTAGGACCAGCTCTCAAAGAGCTGTGCATCTCTGAGGTTTAGTAACTGTAGGGTTACTTCGGTAGCAGAAATGTTGTCTCATTGAGGGGCATGGGAGAGAGGGCAAACAGCAGGAGGAGTTTCATTATATTTCAACTGTGGATTTCTGTAGCAGAAAGCCTAATTCAGCAGCAGTAGTGTGACATTCCTGGTTTGTTCAGTGGGTTGCTTCTACACCACTTGTACCCCAAGCAAGACAGCAAAGACAGTATCAGCCCACTGCTTCTAGCAGCATCTCTAAAAAGTCCCAGCATTGGATCACAGTGTGGTCTTGTGCACTTTTTAACTAGGGGCATCTTAAAAATAGAGGAGATGGGGAAAGGTGTGCTCTCTTTGGATCTGCATATAGAGTAAGTTGATCTATATATACCCCTTGCAGGTCTTCTAAGCCCTGCATGTTCCAGTGAAATCAGAAAGCATAAGGAAATACCCGGTTTCTTCTTTTTACCCTCACAGTGTGTTCAACATAACCAGGCCGCTTGCAGCTTTGATGCAGCATGACCTATCCTTCTATAGGATAGTACCTTGTAATGAGTTCTCCATATAAGCAGGAATTTCTCTAGGCAGTTATGGCACAATATGAAGAGCTGAAACAGAATGAAATGTTTGACCAGACTACCTTTTTTTTCCCTCTGTTTTTAATTGGAAAAAAAAAAAAGTTCTCTGAGATGCCTCTTTCTCTCCATTGCCCCGAAGAATAATTGTTTTTTACCAGTTCCAGTGAAACACTTTGGCTCTCTGTCCTGTTGGCTAGTGTCTTTTCTCCCAAAACTTATAGGCAGCTGTATCTGGCAGTGATATTTTGCAAGAAGGAGAATTGTGTTGCCAATGTAAAAAAAAAAAAAAAAAAGAACAAAATAAGCAACTTCCTTGACAAACCTGAAAAGCTCAAATAGTATTTCAGTTTAGAGGTCTGGTAATGGGATTTCCTTTGTGCTAGAGGCATCTCTCCCATGGTTCCCATGAAGGCCAACCCAAATTTGGCACACTTAAAGCCTTTTAAAATTTTCCATTGAGACGCACAAGAATTTGACAGCTAAAATCTCTGGTTTGTTCTATGGCGTAGGTGTGTTCATCCCTTCAGAGCTCTGTTCTCGTTGAGGTTCTGCAGCTTGTGCTCATGACTGAGGTTAATCCTTAAATACTGCTGATGGAATGAAAACACTGAGCTGTTGACTACAGAATGGTGGCAGTGAAGATCTGCGTTCCGCCTTTATTAATCTAGACAACCTTTTTGCAAACCACTTACTTCCGTTTTCCTGGCAGTGCTGCATTACACCACAAGGCTGGGAAATGACGGAACACTTCAGTTGGAAAGGACCAGCAAAGATCAATTAGTCCAACTGCCTGACTGTTTCAGAGCTAACAAAAGTTACAGCACATTATTGAGGACATTACCAAATGCCTCTTGAACACTGGCAGGCATGGGGAATGTGCCACCTTTCTAGGAAACTTGTTCCAGTGTTTGACCATCCTCAACAGTATAGAAAAGTTTCCTAATGTTTCCCAGTCTGAACCAACCTGTGTTGTTCCTGCATGTCTGCTGTTGGTTCCCCTTCTCCATCCAGATCATCGATAAAAATGCTGAACAGGACTGGCCCTAGAATTGAGCTCTGGCAAATACCACTGGTGACCGCCCACCAGCCAGCTATAGCCCCTTTCACTGTGACCCTTTGAGCCCTACCATTCAGCCAGTTCTTCACTCAGTATAGCATGAACCCGTTCACCTCACCATTGGACAATTTGTCCAGAAGGATGCCATGAGAGACAGTATCAAAGACCTCACTGAAATCTAGATAGACTGCATCCCCCACCTTCCTTTCATCTAGAAAGTAGGTGACCTTATCCTAGAAGGAGATCAAATTTGACTTTCCTTTGACAAACCATACTGTTGACTATGCCTGATGATGGCTTTGTTCTTTACGTGCCTTTCAATACCTCCCAGAATAATCATATCTTTTCCAGGGACTAGGGTAAACTAACAGGTCTATAGTTTCCTGGGTCTTCTCTCATACACCTTTTATGGATGAGTATACGATATCCTTAAGAAATAAAATTAATAATAATAAAAAAATATCCCTGTATGCTGACTAAACTGTGCAGATACACTTCCTAAGGGCTGAGGCTGCATGCTCAGAACTGGGAGAGCTCATTGCAGCATTGGCGGCTATGGTGTGGAGGGACACAGTGCTGCTGGTATCTCCCTGCTCTTCATGTTTTCCTTCGTGGTCCTGGCTTACCTCTCTCCACACATCTAACTACAGAGATGTTAATTCTCAAGAACATAGGCATACCTTATCCCCGCAAACCTGAGGGAGAGGTCATGCAATGTAAATGTGCCCAGAGAGTACCCCCAGGTTTATCTTGCTGTGAGGGGGGGTAATTTAAATTCTTCCTGTTTGTCTGTGGGTTTAAGTACTGGGACTGCCTTGTTGTATTACAATGTAATGACTGCAGATTTGTATTGTGTGTTTTTTTACCAACAGAAGTTCAGTGAAAGCCTGTAGCCTCCCCTTAGGGAATTCAGCCCTGACTATGGACTGTGTTAAAGTTCTCCAAGTCTCTAGTTTTAAAGACTTAAAAGGAGGGGTTTGGGTTGGCAGAAGTGTAGGACTGAGAGGAACCATCTGGAATCTTAACACCCTTTCACTAGGGAATCCCTGGTGTGGGTCCTTCTGGAACCAAGACAGTTTCAGTGAACACAGTGATAATATCAGGGGGGTTTAGCCATTGCCCTTGGTCAATATTAGTTCACGCAAATTTCTCTTGAATCCATTTCTCTTGAATCCTATTGTTAATACGGAACTTTACAACAGAGTATGAATTCCACTGGAAGAAAACAAAATAACGTTAAAATAATAAAGACTACATTTTTTTTCCCCTTTTTTAGTAGTTTCTGTAACCATGGAAAAAAATTACCATCTGTGTGCGGTTCTCTGATAATTTATTAAAATATCCATTTCACTCTTTTTATTTTATTTCTTTCTTCTTTTCTTGCGGAAAATCCAGCGGAGGAAGTGGAAAGACTGGCTGCAATGCGTTCAGATTCTCTAGTACCTGGGACCCACACACCTCCCATCAGAAGAAGAAGCAAATTTGCCACTCTTGGAAGGCTTTTTAAGCCATGGAAATGGAGGAAGAAGAAGAGTGAAAAATTTAAGCACACTTCTGCAGGTAATAATCGCTGTCGGGCTGGTTTGTTAATCTTGGACTGTTTGATCAGTAAGGCTAAAAGCTGCTAATGCAGCCCCAATTTATACATTTCTTACGGTTGTAGCTTGGCTGGCAGAGATTTCTCAGATTCGAAGTGATCTTTAACTTTGTTACCAGCCTTTTCTTAAAAGAAAATAAAAAAAGAAACACCACATTTCATACACTACAATTAAAGCAGCAGCTCAATGAAGCTGTATTTTCAGGTTCTACTATAAGAGCTAGAAAGTTAAACAGAAGAAGTCTTGTTACATGGCTTTAGCAGGCTGTGGATAAAGGAAATGGTCTGAATGAAAAGACAGACCAAGTGGAGGGTATAGCCACAGTCAAACTCTGTGAGTACAAACAGAAGAACAGAAAAAGAGATGGCAAAGGAGTTGACATTTTCTTGAGTAATTTGTGTAACCAGAAATTATTTTTTCCATTGGGCTGGAAAAATGTGTCACTTGGTTTCTGAGAAAAACAAATCTCCCTTCCTGCCACACCTCTTCTCCTGCTGTTGCATTTAACACTCCTGATTTAACACGTTTTGATATGTATATAGGCTTTATACATTTTATATATGGATATAAGTATATATGTATTTAACACTTTATATACATATACATATAATTATATACATTTATATAGAGAGAAAACTGTAAATAGGTGTTTTTATATTACAAATATGTCTGAGCAAGAATCCCAAGAATCCATGCGCTGATTCATAGAAATTTGTACCTGATTTGTTTCAAACTCTGTTTTGCTTGCTTAGGAGGCTTCTTTTCTTTGCACTTCCATGATGACTAATAATTAGTACATGTGTTTCAGCAAATCTTAAGTCTGGACTGACTGTGCGAAAACATGAATTTTCTTCTGACTTCTTATCATTCTCACTGGAGCTAGGTACAAAGCAGTTGCCAGAAGACACTTGGTTTACAGCCCAGTTGCTCTCTGACCTGTTTATTGCACAGTGGAAGTTTTCAGGCAGGGCTGGAATATACTTTCTGACATCCCTAAGCCTGTACTCTTGCAAATGACCTATAATAGCACAAGAAGTCTAATTTAGCTAAGTGCAAATTCATGCATGAGGTTAAATGCAGAATAAGATTTTGCAGGGTTCAGACCTAAGGGTGCACTGTACTGTGTGGTGTTTAAGCTGCTCCCTGATTTGTCAGGCAAGGACTAATGAACTGGAATGGATGGCTGTATGACTCTGACTGGTGATTGTATTTTTTGGTTTGACAGCTGAAAAACTATTGGCACGAAAATGACATGTTTCTGCAAAACAAAGGGCTTGTCTTTCATGTTCTGTAGCAGCCATGACTAGCGCAGTGTAAAGGATTTCTATGAAATTTACATTGCTCACAAGGAGCATTGGATACGTGGATGCTTTAGTGACAACCAGTTTGAAGCTAGTTGCAGCATTCTGGGCTCATTCGTTACAGCTGATAGCATAACCACAGCAATACTGGATGTACCATGGGATGCAGAAATGCCCCTTGTATTTATTTGTATGGTTTATCCAGCTCCATGAACTGGCACTGTGCTGCATTCTGCTAGAGTTAGACTAATTAGGTTGAAGCTGGCTTGAATATGCCTGCATGGTCTGCTCTGGGCATTGCAAGAGTCGTTATGTAGATTGTCCTCAATTACCAAAAAATTTGGAAAGCGTGCAGAGATTAAAAGCAGAGTAAAAACATGTACTTCCTTTTCTCAGGAAGCTTAACCAGACCAGCCGGCATATCTCCTTCTCTTGTAAATGGAACTTCAGTGTCTGAAGAACAAATTAAAAGCAGGGTGTCCAGTTTGCAGGAAATGTTTGACTGAGGTACTGAGTTTGATTTCAGCTGAATCCAAAACCTTTTTTTTTTTTCCCTGTTTCTTACAAGAAACAATTGCCAACAATATCCTGCAGCTGCTTGGCAAAATTGGTATTCTTGTCAGCTCCCCTGCTAATAACCACGGTAAAATTGACACAGATGTCAAATTTGCCAAGCACTCTGCAGGAAGCACTGGGAGAGACTTGGTTCTGGACTACATCGGAGCTGGGGACCCCGCAGTTTCCATCATCCACATCTCTGAGGAATAGGAATCCAGCAGAATCCTGTCGGACCCCTATCTGACAGTATAGCAGCACTGGTTGAACCTACCGTGTATAATACAAAATATTTTGCATGTGGAAAACTAGTGTTTTTCCACCTGTGTTTCCATGAGCTCTAGTCTAATGCCTCTGATCTCACTGAGAAAATATATTTAATTTTTACAATGAATCAAAGGACAAGCTTATGAGGTGGCATAATGAGAGCCAGCATGATACTTCCTAATACAGGCTTATTTTCTTCTAGTGCACTGATAAATGTGATGCTCGGGGAAAAAAAAAAAACCTATTAGTGTCCTGCAGGCATGCATCCAAGCTTTCCTACCTGTACAGAACATCAGTAATTATTAAAAATAAATACTAATACAAGTATTTTATTAGCCTCTTATTTGCTGCAACAATAGATTCAATTATTTTAAATGTCGAAAGTGATACGGGTCAAAACGTGTGACCTTATCTGTTGGAAGTTTCTTTGAAATTAATGGTATTTTTTTTCTGTGAGAGGACTGGAAGAAGCAAGAGAGTCAGGCTGATATTGAAGGTTGAAAGGTTGCCTTTTTTGGAGAGTTCCAAGTGCTAACTTCTTGCATCTATACCCTTACTAGACTAAAAGCTCTGTACTAAGGATTATTGATTCTTCTTGCACACAAAGTGAGGAAACGTTTATTACTGTGGTGGGACGAAGGGGCCCTCATAGCAGTGAGCAATATGATAAAGCTTTGGGAGTACAGTCAAACTGCCGAGATGATATCACTTGATGAGTCTCCTTTTTTTAACTGATGAGCAGCAGCCTTACTTAGGGCAGAAGAAGCAAGGGAGAAACTGGGAATTTTCTTTGCCTGAGCATGTTCCCAGCTGGATGCAGCTGGGACGGCTCCAGCAGGCTGCCCAATATTTTAAAGCCCCATCAGACATTGTGGGAAGCAGCACAGCAGACAGCAGGAAGGAAAGCTGGCTGCCTCCTCATCTAGACCTTTGTCGTCATTTTCATAGCTTGATCTTGTTCTGCTTGCCTTGATGTGAATTTCAAAACAGTTTCTGGGTGTGCTGGTATTTTACTGCACTGCTGTACACATGCTGGTCGAATGCCATTTCTTGGCTGTGTTTTGGAGGAGGAAGTGCGTGTTGTCTTCTGAAATAAAGAAGCTTGAGGGGAGATAGGTTCTGGGATTATTTGAAATATTGAAGGCTTTTTTTATCCTTGCATTCATCAAGAGCTAACTGCTTGCAACCTTTCAGAAAAAATATCTCAGCTGCTTACAGGAGTCATTATTGGGGAAAACGTCTTGTTTTGCCATTTCAGATGTCTGGTGACCTTTATTTTAAAGAACTGATGCCTTCCTTTTCCCTCATCCATCCCTGAGTTGCAGCGCTCAGACAGAGGGAAGAGGAAGCGTGTAATTTGTACCTGGAGGAAAGTGATTGTGCTGAGAAGAGGAAAGCAGGAGTTAAGGGGTCTGGATAAATCTCAGTAGTAAGTAGGAGGGGCAAGTGATCTGTCAGTGTTTGCAGTTAGGTATACAGGCACCCTGTACGGTTAGCAGAGAAAGTTCAGCGTCTGAAGAGAGCTCCGCTGCAGCTTCTTTTGCTAAGTGGAGGATTGTCCGAGATAGTAATACTAAAGTGAGAAAAGGAAATCCGTTAATCTCTGCTTTCTCTAGGTACTTCAGAACCTACTTTCACTTGTCTTCCAGATCCTCCTCCTCATAGAAATCTGTACAACTCCTTCCACGGATCAGTCCTGAGGCCACAGCAGTACATGACAAAGGCCTCAGGCCTGGAGAATTTAGCTCCTGACTCATATACAGCCTCATCTGCTTAGGGTAAAATTAGAGATTGTAGAGGTTGACATTCACCTGTCTCAAGGACTACAGAGTTTGTAGGGATAAAGACTGGGACTGAACAGTGTAGACCAACATATCTGAAGAGCTAAGAAGCAAATGACCATAAGTCAGGAAAGATCGGCTGGGCTGGGAGATTGGGGAGGCTTTCAAGACATGTGAGCAGGTTGACCTGGTGCCTGAGGACCTTAGGAGTCTTCTCCTGCTACCAGCTGCTCTCCTAAAATAGCTGAGATCTGTGCGCTGAATTTAAAGAATGAAACCCATTAACATAGGCAGTGCTGCAAAATGGAACATCTGGATTCTTTTAGGGAAGTCATACAAGCACTTCCATGTACGTCCTCGCTCACTCAAACTGTTGAAAGAAAAGCAAGTGTGCCAAAACTATATTCACTCATGAAACTTTTAGCTGTTCCCCTCCTGGATCTGTGTTAAAACAGCAGTTTGTTTTATGCTCAAATACTATTTTTTTTTCGTTTCTGGAGCCTTATTGCTTCAGTTTTTCCAAACCAGGGTTTTTTAAAAAGCACTGTATAAAATTTCATATGTCAGTGTGTTTATATATGGTAAGTCTCCCAGTCAGCAGAGGGACTGTTTAAATTTAACAACACTTACAGGCAGGGACTTCGAATAATTCTGATTAACACAAGAAGAAAACAAAATGTGATAAATGTGTGCAATTAGAGGAGCTGTTTTTCATCAGTGATCTCCGTATCATTTTAATTCCTACGGCTGATGATTTCTAACTGCAATAGGTAAATATTTTGCACTTTCCCTTTCAGAATATTCTGAACAGTAGAAATCCAATAATTTATTGCCAGTGCTGCTCTTAAACATTCCTACTCTCTTCTGTTTGGAAAATGATTGCTTTGTGTGCTTCCACAAGGACACCTGTGTTCTAAAATACATTATGATCTCATTCTGATCACTTGAATTCTTATTTAATAATTACTGTGATCCCGTGTGAAAGGTTTAATTAATTAGTTTTTCAGTTACAATTCCTCTTACACTTTTAGGCCAGACTGTCTCTAGGTTTAGGTATGGAAGACTGGGATAATTACGTTTCTTCTTCTCTTATCGTGATGAAATGTGATTCTGAATTGCTGTTGAGAGAGAGAGCAGAGTCCTCTCCTGCAGTGTAGCTCCGTCTGAAGTTATGCTGAAGCTTGTCCTGTCCTCATCCTTGTCTGAAGCTGTTTCCTACATCACAAGTGTACCCTGACTTAAGCAAATATTTTAATCTGAAGGAAAAGCTACAAAATAAGCATGTAATATTTCAGTAATTTGTAGATGAATCGTAGGTGTTTTTATTCAAATTTACATTTGTCTCAAATTCGAACTAAGTATTGAGTATAGCTAAAAATGTGAATACCAGCTATAAGATGGCCAGACAGGAAAATGTTTATTTTTCAAGTCTGTTGAAATATTACGCTGTTTGAGTTCAAGCAGTGAATAAGCAATTAAAATCCATTTCTAATTTCATTTTTTGCACTGATCTGAAGTTGCACGTTTTATGCATTCTCAATTTTTGAAGAGGGGAGAAAAGAAAAGAGATATTCTCGGTCTAAACGCAGGTTGCCCATGCTTCTCTTTGCATGCACTGGCATTTCTTTACTGCCTTTTGGGAAGCTGCCTCAAAGCTGCACCAGAATTCATTCAAAACTGTAGGCAACTTTTAAAACTTTTCCATTTCCATATAGTGATCACTAACTAGCCTGCGTATCTGCTTAACGCTGTGGAACCAAAGATCCCACAGAGATTTTTAAACCCAGTGGTCATTTTCAAACCTGCAATGAGATTAACAACCCAAAGCTTAATTAAGCACTTTGTAGCAAGGCACAGCCTGAGTGACACTTGCTTCTTTATTGCTGGAATTATAAATCTTCTGTGTTTTTAGATCTGGCATTTTAAACGGATTAAAAGAATGCAAATGAGCGGTTATGTTCAGAAGGTGCAGCTTTGATTTGCACACAGAGGGCAGTTCCAGCAGCCGTCTATTTTTATACTCGAATTGCCAAATGCAAGCTTCTGTTTCAAAGATGGGGAGTACAATCACTCACCCAGCTGTGCTTATCGCACGGCAGAGCAGCATCTTTGTGTCTCCTGGAGGGCTGCTGTATAACACTTTCAGGTTTGAAGAAGGAGACATTGCTTAGCTGGACTGAAAATGCATTTTGGGGCTGTTGGAGCCCCATCCCAGCTCTGCACACAGCTTTAATAGAGCCATTGAGACGAGACTCTTAACTGTGTCCCATCTTACACGAAAGGGATGTTTAATGAGGCTGTTTGGTTTTTATGCTAATTACATTTCCAGCTGCTGTGAAAATTATACGAGGGCACCCCAAGTGTAATACTGTGACATAATTCTACAACAATGCATTCCTTTTAAAATAATGTAATAATACAATTAATCTATTAAGAATTTACAGCAGATTTTGAGGATTGAAAAATAGATGCTGTCAATTGCATGTGCTTCTGCATGCTACATGGATTAGAGAATGCCATTCATTGGAGATGGCTTTAGAAGTGCTCAGAATGAGCAATAATAGAGTATCTGGTTTGAGGGAGAGAGAACAAGCACATTTGGAAGAAGCTCATTTTTGTGTTAAAAAAAATGTTGTATATCTTCAGCTGTTATTGTCGTGACTCATGAAGGTACAGCCTTCATCAAACTGTGTGCTTACAGATTATTTTAGAATGTTTTCATTCAAAAACAAAATACATTGAAGCTTCTTTTTATTTTTAAACTGCATTTGAAGCATGAAAATTAATTACTGTTTCTCAGGCTGTTGGCTTTCATTCTTCAGGTTTTTAATGCTGTCTTGAATGATGTGGGGGGAAGCAGCAGCGTTTTACAGTGACATAGAGGCACAAGGCATTCTGTGTGGCGAGAACAAAGCCTAAAGGGCAGCAGTTGCATTAGGTTGTCCCAGGCACCGCAAGTGGTCTTTTTTCTCCTTTCCAATAGGATGGTCTCAGGATGTGGCTTTTAAGAAACTCACGCCAGGAGCCATTTTTGTTACTCCATCAAAGAGACAGCCACTGGATGTTACCACACAAATCTCTCATCGGTCAATAACCTGTGTTATGCAGGTGCACATCTTAAGGCTCAGCAGAGCTCATCCATGGCACTGCAGGGTTCAGGTGCTGTGGCTGGAGGAGCCTGCTCAGTAGCTTCTGCTTTTGCTTAGGGGTGAACGTCTCTCACTCCCAGAACAGCTGTATGGAAAATCCACCTCGCGTTTTAGATACCACTGCCAAGTGAATGATTTCCAAATGGGAAATTTGTTAGATGCCTTTGCTTAGAGCTGCTGTTGAGGCAGTTTTATTCCTCGAATACAGCTTTGCTCTTGCTCGCTGTTTCCCACGGGAGAGGAAATGAAGCAGGAATCCCTGAGGCCAGCGTGGCAGCACATTGATCGAGTCTTGCCGTGTCAGTGACCTGATTGATGGCTGACCCATATTTTGGTTGGGAATTGAGTTGTTACGGTAATGCAAACATGCAGCCCAGCGACTCTAATCTGATAAGATTTTTTAATCATGGTAGCTGCCCTTTATTTCATTGCCTGTGAAATACATTAAAAAGGCACATACAGCTAGATGAATAGGATTTTGGCAGTAGGGATGAGAAATCCCAGATCCACAGGGATCTGAAAGATGTACAGCAGTCACCCAGACAAAGCCATTAACCGTGAGCTCTTTCCAGGGCTGCTGGGGCTAGTATGTAGAGGAATAATAAACAGTTGCTAGAAAGAGAATCTGAGTTGCCCTATTTTTAGAGATTTAACAGGAAAAATAAGATTATAAATTGGGATTCAAAGATAGTTTGACAAAGAACAGTTGTTTCTTAGAAATCTTCATCTAAGTCTTGTTTATTCCAGGGCTTGTTTATACATCATTACTTGGGAGAGTTGTTCTGAATTATTTAAACTGTAAATATGAAATGGATTAGTTGTGTCACTGTAAGCCCTAGGGTGGATGTTTATTCAGTTCATGCACTCATTCATCTTATTTTAATTCATTAAGGCCAATTCAGTTCTGAATTAAAATGTCCACACAAGTATTTAATATAGCATTGCTGATCCTCCTTGAGTTACTTAATTTAGATGGCTTTTCTTGAGAACCTGTGTGAATAGCCACAAGAGCTAGCAGGAAGGAATGTAGATTACTTACACTAGCTGCCGCAAGATCTAGAAGCCCTGCTGCGTTGGTGAGAGCTACACCTGGCTACCAGGACTGACGACAAGGGTCAGGCAGAAGAAGCCAGAGATGGGTGATTAGAGCATTCGGTAAGGAGAGGAAACATGTCTCTCTTCCAGAATCTGCTGCTGATCTCTCTGTGTCTTGTCCTAACCAATGCCTGTAGGTCCTGTAGGCTCCAAACACTGCAGATTCTGGTCTCAATTTTTTTGGTCAATCTGCCAATGGATGGTATTTTCTTCAGAACTCCTGCTTGCTTAGTCAAGTCCTTCAGAGAGAATCTTGGATTCTAGTAATGAAGAACTATAAAAAGCCCCATGTGACTGCAGAAGTAAGTCTTGGAAACCAAAAGAACAGAAAAAAAAATCTCAAGCTTCTTCTAGTATTTAAACTCTTATTTTGAAGAACACAGTAGGTGTTTTTAATATCTGTAGTTTGCTTTACTGAAACCTTTTACATTTTCAGAAGGATGTTTCTGTTCTGTATTGCGGTATCTCTATAAAGAAAACTGGAGGTGGTTAAAAACAAATCATATTTTGGTTTGCATTGATTTGTATAGACTGAATGTAGTAGTCTCTGTTGTTAACTGCATTTGAGTTGTTTGTTGTCTACAAGATGTTCCTTCCATTATAACAGTCTGTCTTTCTGACACCCCCCCCCCCCAGACACACTTTTAGGTAGAAGAAATGGGAGGATAGATCAGTGACGCTGACATCACCAGCTATTCCTTTTGCTATTACTAGAGTAGCAGATACATATTGCCAAGGAGAAAAAACTGACTATCCTGATTATTCTGCAACTGAATATGTGCATGTACATATTTGAATGTACAGTCTCTAGTTCCCCTTAAAAGGTTTTAATTTGACGGTTAACACTCTTGGTCCTTTGTACCTTCAGAGTTCTATGTGTCTTTCCAAGTTAATCAGGCAACACAAACAATTCTGTTTATCAAAGCAGGCAGTAAAAATCAGCCTTTTGCTATGGTGAATCATACTTTTTCAATTTAACCAACAGCATTATTTGCCTGTTTTAAAAGAGAAATTACTAAGGGAATTTACTTTTGCTGCTAGCTACTGCTTTAACCTGAAAACACAAATCCATCACCTCCCTAAGTTTTGCAAAATGCTCATGGTCTCCAGGTGCTCATCATTAATTCCACAGTTGCATGGGGCTGACAGCTGAAAGTGCATAGATAAGCAGTGCTCCGAGTGAGGTCCAAAGAGTGTCCAGAAACCCTGCTGCCTGAAGGTGACTTGTATTTGTGCTGAAAATAGTTGACAGTGGGTTTGATTTTTCTTTCTGCTGAAGCTGATGAATTCTCCCTGTCTTCAGTGGGTGCAGGGTGCCTGGCAGGCAGTTGCTGAATGCCAAGATCCTTTGCTCATGCAGACAGCCCGCAAAGACTCCTGCCAACTGCACAGTCTCCCTTCTGAGGAGCTTTGTGCCCAAAAGAGGACAGTGGTGCTCAGTGGCTCCTTGCAGAAGTGAGCTTTGTGTCTACAGGCCAAGGTGTCTCCAGGATGTGAACATGTGCTGAAAACACACTGCTGCAGCCTTTTAGATTTAAGTTCTGCCTAAAAACGCTTGGAAGCTCATGAATTTTCTATCACCATCATCAAAAATCAATTCTTCATCCACACTTCTATGCTGGCACTTACATTTTCAAAACTGTACACGTATCCCTAATAGCCTGTGTGCTTTATGGACCCGATTGAAAGCCTAGTAAAAATGATCGTTGAATTCCCTTTGGTTTTCATGGCCTAGGATCAAGCCTGTATTAAGTAGTCATACTAGCATTCCTCCCAAATTCATATATAATGAGAAAATATGCTATAGGCATATTAAGCATTAGTTAAAAAAAGATGTAGATGGCTGTGAATGAAATACTCAGATGGTGTTTGGACTGAAGTTTAGATATGCCTGAGCATGAGGGTTGAGGTTTTTTTCTTAAAAGCTAACTATTTCTGGACACATCATCTCTTCTGGAGGATTTCTGTTGATAGCTGTGAGGAAAAGAAGCAAATCTATAATTCAGACAGAACAACAGAACTTACGAGACCTGGTCTTATATGGGTTTCTCTTTCCTGGATTAATCATGAGACTAGGAATGCAATTTGGATCACTTTCCTCTAGCCAGCCTGCTAGTTTGTCTGAGCTTTCGAACATAATTTCATGGTCTTTCGTTCCATCACCAAAGTTGGCTGAAATTAGAAACAGGTAATGACGTTGTCAAGTAGGGTGGAGAAATGCAAGAGATTCACAATTGCTTCAAGAAATACACGAAAATGAATGAAAGAAAACAGACACTGTGTAGCTGGTGCTAAAAGGTCACCTTGGCTGTTCTGGATTTAGACTAGGAGATGAGTTTGGGACAGTGGCTGTGCTCTTGACAACCTTGTACCCCTTCAGTCCCGAGTCCAAAATATTTGAACCAAATGTAATTCTGCAAGGAAGGATCAGAACTTCTGAAAAACTGCTTACGGAAATAATTTGTGATTTTATGATGCCTGTAGATTTTACAAGTGTAGTCTGTCCACAGCCTCCCATTTGTGTCGACAAGGAGGAGGTAGGAAGGAAAGAAGATCTTAGTGTTCCCTAGGGAAGCCACATCACCTTAAGAGAGAGATGCTCATGAATGGAAGAAGAACCCAGGTGTTTCAGAGGCCATGAATAAATGGTGTGAGGAGTTCACTTCAAGGAGATTATCAAAAGGCAGCAGCAAAGGAACACAAAGCAAATCCTATGCGGGAGAAAATCACAATTAATCCATGGATGTCTTTGATCTAGCATTATTAGAAGGAAAGAAATTAGTAATGAGTAGTATTTAACAAAGTTTATATTTGCCTGTAAGTAATTCTATCATAGTTAGTCTTTTCAAGAGAATGACTGAAAATGCAAGAACCTTTTCCTCCACTTTTTAAATCAGAAAACTTCAGTTAGCTGCACTTCAAAGAGAACCCCATGCTACTGTGGGCATAGGGGAATGCAATAGGTCATAACAAAGAAGGGAAAGAAAGCACAGAGTCCTAACAACCATCATGGTGGTGCAGGGACAATCCTGAGTGCGGTAGCACTGCAATCCCACTGAGAACTTCAGTGTTCCTTACAGTGAACCATGTCAAAGGCAATGATTATCTTGACTGTGCAATAAATAACCTGGTCTACTTGTTTTTCCCAAGGTAGACAAATGCCCCTGCCACTTGTAAACCTGCTGTACAGATGCTGTGTTTTGATGATGATTACTTCATTTTGAAAGACTTTGTAAATCTTTTCTGACTGTTATTTATTCTTGAACTAGGGGATAACTCTCTGTTTTATTATCTTGTTATGTCATCATCTCGTTCATCTTTTGCTACACCCTGGTGTTTTGTTGTTTTTTTTTCCTTCCACTGACTATGAGTAATTAATTTTTGAAAAGCCCTTAGACCACCACCATATCCAGGAATGAGTGTGCTGTAATGGCCTCATTCTGTCCTTGAAGGGATCCTCAGCAATATGGAGAATGGTTTTCTTCTGCCAGAACAGGATAATTCGCTGCAGTGTGCACTGACCTCTGCCATGTTGCATATGACTCTCTGCAGATATATGAGGAGAGGGCAGGATCAGAGCCTATACTATACATGCTTACAATATTTCTAAGTGTGTGCACCAGAGTACAGCATACAGTCCTGATGGATGTCTGGACAGTTCACTGAACACCACTATTTCCTGTTCAGAGCAAAAATGATGACGCAGAGAAAATTCATGTGTACTGATTTATAAATGAGAAGAATGCGATCAGTGACAGCTGCCCATCTTCTTCATTGATGAATCTACACTGGTACCACTAGACATTTATCCTTGGTCTCCATAACATGGGAGTCTATCATCTTGACAAGTACTGATGCAGGAGCTCTGGCACATGTAGAAACCAAGTCCATGCACCATTTTTTATTTAGATGTGATATTTATGCCCCAGAAAGCTCATAGTCTGAAACAGCTACCTCTAAATATTGATGTTGACTTTTTGCATCAGAATCCACAAAGGCATTGTGCTGAAATGAGAGGCCAGTGACACTGTAGTAGTCCTGGCATTAATGTGCAGACAACACTCCTGTAGGCAAAATGCACTGCAAGTAGCTGACAAAACCAATCAAAATCCCCGTCTTTGTTAGGCTAGCAGATTAGTCCACGTCCTGGTTTTACTGCAAGGATTGTGAAACTGGCTTGATTCAGCTGCTCTTGTTTGAGTGACTGCATTTAGATCAAGTCATGTCTCAGCTGTACTGTAGTGTAGGCTCATTCTGAACTCACACAGCTGAGACTTGAATTGGTGCCATTAAATTAACAAATGTAGTATGAATTCACTTTTTTATCAAGGTATGTTAGCATTCTTGCAGCTATCAAGAGTGAGTTGGCTGAGCTTCTCTTGCAGGAGGTCATGAGCCTGACCCTGCCACTACCCATGGACTATCCTACAAGCTGGGAGTTGAACCTGGGTTTCCAAAGTCCCTGAGCTCCTGCTGCCTGTGAAGAGGTGGCAGTTTTACAACTTATTTTTTGTCATCTGGCACTGGTTCATTTACTGAATTGGCTGGCTCTGAACTCATCAGGATAGCCATGGCATCTTCCTCCTGCAGTCCTGCTGATCAGAATGATGGCTGAGAAAAAGAAGTTTTATTTGACCAGGATCTTCAGGATTTATATATGGAATTAAGTGCCCTGAGGGGGAGAGTGGCTTGTGTGTGTGATATCTGTAGCCTTGGTAACATGGTTTTATCCAGAATAATATACAATTTGTATCTGAGCACCCTTGATACCCAGAGCTGCAGTATGAGTTATATTGGTCTCTTTGCTTTCCTTGTACTCCTAGAAGAGGGGACCATAAAAGTGAGCACTGGGAGTACTCAGGATAGAAAAGCCACAGAGGAGGAGATCTGTGACACTCTCCATCTGTACCAATTAAAAATATGCCAAACCATAGTTCACTGCACAGATAAGTGGGAGGAACAGAAGACAGGCTTTAAGGATTGCACTATCTAATGAAACCCAGCAGTATCTCCAGAAGAGCAGAGCTCTCTCTTAGCTAGTGTTAGAGCAAACATGGTACTGCTATGCATATTGTGAACAAATTGCTCTGCATACTTGATGTGAAACTCCCTGTAGATTAAAGATGAACAAAGCAGTAGCTATTCCAAGCGTATGTGCTAAGGTATGGGCTAAGTACTTTTTCTGCTGTTCTGATGATATCTGTTGTGCTGCAGAGAAGCTGCATAAAAATAAGGCTAATAGTCAGGAGCCTTGGACTAATGTCATACAAAGTGGTGTAAAGAATCTCCTTACTCATGTAATACTTGCTAGTCCTGTACAACCTTTACATACATATGCTCATGTCCTACTTTTTTCCCTGTTATCTATGCATGTGTTTGAGCGTTGTCCTTCATTGTATCACCTTCCCTCAGTAGATGATGTATGTATTGCACTTTACTGTCTTTTAAACTTGTTGGTAAAAAATCTCATTGCCCCCAGTGACAACAGGCCTGATCCTATGTAAAAATAGGGTGTAGCCAGGAGGCTTTTTTTTGCTTATCTAGGACATGCCACTTGGGGTGACAAGACCACTTTAAATAATGCTCTTTAGTAAGGAAGAAGACAAAAAAAATGTATGTACATTTATTAAAGGAGATAACTGTGGAACAAATCGTGTCATTGAATAATAGAGTGGAAATTGTCTACAGAATGCTGACTTCTGGGCCATCTTTTTTTTTATTTTTTTAACTTTGCTTGAATAACAAAAATGCTCTTTTTCCCATTAGTCTCCAAACGACCTTTAGTCATTTCCATTTGTAGTTGCTCATGTGAGTTTCCCAAAGTCTTTTGAAGTGGAACTGCTTCTGTGTAGGAAGACAGTATCAAGAGACACCTCTTATCCTGTTCCTGTCCCTGTAGCATCCCCATGGAAATCGAACCAACTGCTTATGTGGAAAAGTAATACAAGGAAGGCACTGAGGCAGTTTTAGCTGTCTCTTAATGAAATGTAACGGCTGGAAATCAGGAAGCACATGAGCATCATGGGACCAATCTTCCCTCTGTGGAGAAGCAGCAATTGCTGTGTAAACCACAGCCAGTATGTCTCTGAGGAGAGCAGCACTATGATGAGTGGGTAGCTAATGCTATGGTCGAGTGCTTAAATCCAAACACCACTTTAATTAAATTTCAATAAGTATTAGGACTAGGAAAAATAAATTAAGCAGTGGGCAAGATTTTAGAAATTGAAACCAATCCTGGACTGACGTGAGCACACTGACCTGCATCTTCTTGCCATCTGCCTGAGATCATTTTCAGGCTTTGGGATATCCTTTCCAGTCAGTGGTCCACCATATTTTAGTAAAACCTATGGCTATTTTCCATTCTTTCAGTACTGTTCGCTCTGTAATTGCTCAAAGTGTAACCCTGAAGGATTTTGTTTCATTTTTCTGTACTTCATATCGTGGGAAAATGTTTAAGTCAGATAACAGCTTTCTCAACGCATCCCAGGTTGAATCTTCAGTTCTTCCTGCCAGAGATGTCCCAGCCAGATGTTGACAGTATCATGTTCAGTGCAGGAACAGACAGCACAAGACCTTACCCATGGCAGGTCCGGAGCACACACAGAAGATGTGTAATTTTGCAGTACCCTTTAGAAGATCCATGTGAGATTTTTCCCATTGTTTTAGTTATTTATAATAGCTAATGTCATCTGGTTAAAATGAAGGAGCAATTAAAAATTGATTTTTACTTACTTGAGCTCAAAATTGGCTTTGCTTTACATGTTTATTCCAGGTATCTTTCAGTATTTCCAGACTAGGTTTCTGTTAAATTCTTCAGGTTGGGTAACACTGACATTCTAAGTAAAAGCCTAAATTGGCTGCACACTGCATTGTTCCTCCAGTCCATTTTAATCTGTTCAGTTACATGCCTTTTAATTGCAGAGCTAACTCCTAGACTGAAGTGAACCTGGGCTCAGTGCTTGAAGATAAGAAGCATGGGGTAGTCTGTATACTCTTTGTAAATGAGTAACAAAGAATAGATGCTGAATAAAGATAGCAGGAAGACAAGCAAGGTATGAATAGGTGTCATACTTACACATGTTCACATGCATTAATCCTCACTTTCTTCTTTCTAGTTTTAAAATACTGGTGAAAATCCATACACAGGAGATTTGTAGCCCATAATTCAAATTTTGGCTGCACATGCTTGATGTGAATTGATGTGAGCAATTATTCTGTGAGGTTAAATGCATTAAGAAACATTTAAAGACCCTGCTTTGGGAGTAAGCCGTTCAGAGCAGTTTATATATGTATATAAAAGATACTGTATACCTCAATAAACTAGAACAAGTTGAACAACCATAAAATGGTATATGTTCTAGTTCTTACTCCATGTTTTAATTTGATAATTTCATTATATAATTTAAAAGCCATTCCAATTCTTGGTCATTCATTTGTAGAACAGTTTTAGCTTAGTTGTGTAAACATATGCATATTTTATATTACTTTTCTATTGAATTTATGGATTGTATGCTACTAAGTAGAAGTAAAAGTAATGGAGCACATAATAGATGTAGGTTTCTGTTTTCAACTTCTGGTTTTGGAATGAGATACATGTAATTCAGAGTCTTCTTTCTTACTTCATTTTTGGTGCCCCAGAAGTGGATAAGGAGAAGCCTCTACCAAGTAAAATGTTTTGCTAGGTTTGCAGTGCTCATAGTGATGTAGGATTATGTATAACAATGACAAGATATAAAGAGATTGTGGAGTATCCAGGCCCACAATAACAGAGTGCCAAACTCTTCCAATCTCCTCATTATTTCAGTATGTGAATCAGCAGGGATACAGTTTTTCTCAGCTGCATGTTAGTGTGCACAGACATATGCTCTTTCCTCCTAAGACTGTCAAAGCCCATAAAGAGTTTTAAATGGACTGTTCCTATTGGAATTCAACATAGCTAAAATGTGTAGTGGCCAAGAAGTTAAGGAAGCTGAGAATATTCATTTCTGTGGTTCCTGGTGTTCTCTCTGTGCACCTGGATACTGCAGTGCCCTATTGCTTCACACTGTAGTATTCAGAGGTGCCCAAGGATGCTCCCAGACATTTTTGTGCATTGCTGAATGATGTGCCAGAGCGATGGAGGGTGTTCCATGGGTGAACTGGGCTGTGAGTAACTTCAGCCCTTCACAGGAACACTTAGGCAGGGAAAACCACACAAAGTAGACCTGGCGGACAGCTTTATCAGGCAGACAGCTTTAGACTTAAGGAAGCTTTGCAACATGGGGCAGCATGGTGTGAATGGAGGAAATCCATGGGATGTGTTGGATCAGGCAGACACCACGTTCAGTGCTGCCCACACCAACTGCTTGCAGATACAGAAAAGAAACTTTCACAGTGGCTTCCTGGGAAATGTAAATCCTGATATAACTCTTCTAGTGCACCTCAATGTTTTGATGATGTGTGCATGTTCACATGTCCCAGTTAAGGCATGTCATGTTCAACAGTAGTCAACCCTGAGGTGATTCTGTTTATAGTGAAACTGTGACTGTCTGAAACTGTTTCTGATGATTCCAAGAAGAATAAATTACCAATCTGTCTTTGTTTCAGTGCACAAAGGTAGGCAGGATTTCAGGAGCTGTTGCTGCCTTGGCAGTTTTAGCATTTGGGCTTACTTCCTATTTGAGAATGACAGGTCTTTAAAATTTTACTTCTAGGTGTGTTTTTATGGAGTCAGTTTTAGGACATACATGGTGCATCTTCCTCTATGACAGTTCTGGTGAAAGATATACCTGAACTTCGGTCAGATGTATTAGGATGAGAATAGGTAATTTTGACGCTTCATCTAAAAGTTTTTTTTGAGCTGGGTTTATCACAATGCTAGAAAAACACTTTCTGAGTTTCAAACATTTAACAGGGATTTTATGTTTCTTGTGTTCTTTCTCTACTCTGTTCCACTTAATTACAGGAGAGTGAAGTGGAAATACTGTCTTTGTTTACATTTCTTTGTCCCACTTGAGAATAATGGGATTGCTTTGGTGTTCTCAGAGTGGTGTCTGACCCACAATGACAGTAGTACCATCTGCTAATTAAAGGATTTGACAAAATAATTGCAATTTTCTACTTAAATTAGAAGGTTCATCTTAGTAGGGTTTGTGATTCTTCTTCAGCTTGGGGGATACGCAGAAAGAAGGCTTGCATCAGGACAGGCAAATAACTGCTTGTTAACATAACAGGCTGGCATCAGGAAGACACAAGCCACTGTTCTTTATAAGGAAAATGAATCATTTTCACCTGGGACGCATAATTCTCTCCACCTGTCTCTCTACTTGTTTGTGTATACATGTACTCACAACTCTTGCCTGTTAAGTGTTATTTTAAGATTAATCCATAATATTCCACAGCACAGCAGCAGTAGGATTGTTTGGGAAAAGGACAACACATATTATTGCAGCATTTTATGAAGAACAGCAGGAGGTCACAAACCACTTAAGTTTCCATGCCATAGAAAAATGATTATGTATTTATAAAGATTAATTTTTAATAATGCTGTTGGCTAGAAATGTTCCTGGATCACATGTTCCTTGAACTCTGGTGAAGCTCACATCTGAATTCAGAACAATGAAATATGTAAAATATTTCAGCTACAAAATATACAAAATATGCTGGATACACAAAAATGCTTGATATTCAGATATAGTGAAGTTTTCATACCTGATTGAATATCACTGGAACTTCTGGTTCTTGTATTACAGCTACACTCATCATTCATTTCTTTTAATATCTAGTCAGGATAATGCTGATCTTGCAAAGAAATCTGTAATCCTATTATTTTCCTTAAGTGCGTAGCTCATGACAGTGCAAAAGTGGAATTGAACAAACCAGAAAAACAATTCTTCATAAATTCATATACTCAACATTACCCATCTAAGCATATTTTCAGGTGAAAGCATTATAATCTAGAGACTGAAAACCTAGTGGCAGTACCAGGATCGGGACCTTGTAGTATCTTCACATATGCTTCTAGAAGCTGGTATGTATTTGCATGGTAAAAATGCTCTGAATTTTGTGTGGAACCTTACCAAGGACATTCATGAAATTTGGAGTCCAGAGTGCAAGCCTTGTAGAGCTTGTTGTTCTCAAAGAGTAAATTAACTGGAAAAGCTGTTTGAATTAGTGGATGCTGCTCCCTCTTGCAGAGAAGAGTTTTCATTAAAGTTGTCCTGTGTTTCACAAGTCATTGGTTTGCACTGTGCAGCCTTACTCAAGTCACTGTTTTTTCAGTCACTCCTGGTGGGACATCAAACAAACTTATATTTGGCTATATAAAAGAACTGGAAAACTCAGGAAGTTCAGGTCCCTCCCTGCTGATTTCTCTTAGGAGGCTGGAGTGTTGAACAACTGCTTATTGTAGTTGCCATCTTTGTCTTGCTCAACTTAGCTGAACAGTGAGCATATTGTGTCACAGAGTGCCCGTATATAGCAATTTTTTCTGCTAGCAAGCTTTCCCAAAGCAAAAACATTGATATGTTACTTTATCATTAAAATTTAGCATACCTCACTTTGAAAAATATTAGCCTGGAAAAGCATATCTACCTTTTCACATTTTCTTTTAAGTAATATTTGCCCATTCAAGTTGCACTTGTGGTTACCCTTAAAAAAAGCACATGTAGCTGGCTGGCTGTGTGATGTGTCTATACTTTTATAAGGGAAGGGCTTCTGAAGTAATGTAAATGGACAAAGCTTACCAAATCCTGTCACCAGAGCTTTAGCCTGGTTGAACAAAGATGTGGTCCTCACCTAAAACAAGGCAAACCATCTGAACAAAAATAGTCATAAATTTATATTGGCCATATAATAGCTCAACCTTGTTTTTGTAACAGTCCTTCAGCTGAAAATGGTATGACTCGATAGCATTTGGTTTGTGCCACCATACACAGTTCACTGCACCAGCACAGACTGTCCTACACAAATATATGTACAGCTCTGGATGAGCTCCTCCATGTGGAGGAGCTCTCCTTTAGTGGAGAACTTGAGTGGAGAAGGAAGACAGTGGTGGAAGGGCGAAAGCTGACTCAACTCAAATCATGTCAGTTCGAGGATGTTAGACTGCTTCTGAACATTTAGTAAAAAAATAGTGCACAGATTTTCTTTGCTACATTTGAATATATAAGAAATATATGTAAGCTCTAGAAATAACTGTAACAGTGTCAAGGAAGACTATGTAAACCAGTGGAGATATTGCCAGTTTTCAGCTACGTTTTCTTCTATAGGTTTTAGCTTGGCAATATGTAGTATGATAAGTGTACAACTTTCTTTACTTAAGGGCTCAGCACAGGATATAGTTCTTGAGAAACTATTCATCTTAACCAGATTTATTCCACATAAATGAAGTTCACCAAGGAAATAGGGCCAGTTCTCTAATGTCATCATCAATTACTTGGATGCAGGGCTTGAAGGTATACTAGGTAATTTTGCAGATGACACTAAATTGGAAGGAACTTTTGAATCCCTGGAAGGTAGAGAGGCCTTGCAGAAATACCTTGACAAATTGGAAGCCTGAGCAATCACCACCTGCAACTCTGAATATGATAGCAGACTCAGGGACAAGAGGCAGAGACACTGGAGAGAAGCCACATGGAAAGGAATTTGGGGATTCTGGCTGACAGCAAGTTGAATGTGAGTCAGCAGCATGCCCTGGCAGCCCAAAGGGCCAAATGTACCCTGGGGTGCATCAGGTCCAGCACTGCCACTGGGCAAGGGGTGGGGTTGTCCCCTTTGCTCTGTGCTGTGCAGCCGCACCTCCAGCACTGGGGGCAGGTCTGGGTGCCACTATATGAGAAATGCATAAAACTGTTAGAGAGCATCCAAAGGGGGGCTGTGAAGTTGGTGAAGGGTCTGGAGGGCAAGGTGTGTGAGGAGAAGCTGAGTTCCCTTGATTGGTTCAGCCCGGAGCAAAGGAGGCTGAGGGGAGGCCTCATGGTGGTCTGCAGCTCCTCATGAGGTCAGCGCTGAGCTCTGCTCTTTGGTGACAGCAATAGGACCCGAGGGAACAGCATGGGGCTGCGTCAGGGGAGGGTCAGGTTGGAGGTTAGGGAAGGGTTCTTCACCAGAGGGTGGTTTGCCCTGGAACAGGCTCCCCAGGGCAGTCATCATGGCAGCAAGCCTACTGGAGTTTAAGAAGCATTTGGACAACACTCTTATACACAGTTTGATTTTTGAATGTGGAACCAAGAGTTGGACTCAATCCCTGTGGGTTCCTTACAACTCAGGATATTCTGTGGTTCTATGAAATTTCCCTCAAGTGACTGTTCATACCCCTATATTCATATTCACACCCCTAGTTCATAGAGGAGCTCAGGAGAGCAGGTGCCAACAAGAGTGGTCAAAGCTAGCATCAGGACTCCCTCTAAGAGGGTAAGAATGCCCTTACACCCACTGGTTTTTAATGGGTACCTCTTTCTTTTTCTCACAGCTACAAAACTACTTAAAACTTACAGCTGAAGTTCAATTCAGGCAGAAATTGAAGCAAGGGTGAGGGACTTCTCTGGATCTTTTGCACCATTGTACTTCAAAGTTGATTAAAATTGCAGTGATGAAGCAGCTAGCCAAGAAATCAGGAAACACCATTATCTTCTGAGCTCTGTTGCCAATCTGCTGACTAGAGATGAGTGAGTGCCCCTTCATTTCTGCAGACTGCTGCTTGTGCATCCTGCCTGGCTTAGGCAGCAGCTTTGTTGGGTTGAGTGGGGTGTCATCCTAGAACTGCACGCTTAATGCTTCCAGTGTTTGTGTACAGATAGGTGTGCCTCTGCAAGGCAAGCTTCTCATCCCCAGCCTTTACCTTTTCCCTTCTGACCATTCAAGACTTATTAAGTTCTTGCTCCTCAATCTTGCTGCCCTGAACATTCGCCTTAACCTAGTGCTTTCGACCTGCCCAACAACTGAAAACAGCTGGGAAATCGCTCCTATCAACACTGTGAAACCTCATCAGGCTCTGGATAAGCCTGGTCCAAGCCAGGAAATTGTGCTGGATACAGACCACAGCTTCCATCCCAGGCAGAAATCTTTGATGCATAGGAAGATTATATGTTGTATTTCTCTCCATGGACAGAGTTAAAATTTGTGTCCTGCTGTTGTGGCAATGGGATTTCTGCCTGTGGGAGAGGCTGACGCCCACCCCTGGCACCATGGGGCTTCCTGCCAAAGGCTGCACAACTGAGCTCTGACCTGACTCCCAACACAGAACAAGTACTGGCATGACACAGCTCATTTGTAAATCCTGACAGGCACTGGTAGATGTTATAATCTGAGCGACAAGCTCAGTCACTGAGCAACTCTTAAGGCCCAGGGGATGCTCCATGCTAGAGTTACTGTTCACACAGAAGCTAGCTAGAGGCAGCATGCTATACAAAAATTGAGAAGAATACGCCCATTAAATCAATAGTTATTCCTACTTGTTTCCATTAGTAACTAATTTAAATAGAAGTCTTCTTGAACTGAAAATTTATTCATAAGCATAAAATGAGTTAAGACTAAAATATTTGGCACGGTGATGGTTAGTGCTTGAGTCTCAAGAGAGGAGAGGCAAGCAGGGCCTGGGAACCTTGACTGCAAGAATCTCAGCTTCTCCCATTCCAACATTACCGTGAAAGCATAGGAAAGGTCAAACAGATTTCTTGTAACAGTCTAGTTAGGCTAGTTATTCCAAGCGGTCTATTTTTAAAGTAGCTTTAAGCAATTAAATGCAGACAATTATGTGCCACCCACTTTCATCTTTTCATAAGCCTTCTGAGTTTTACAAACAGAGAGTTTTGTTTGCTACGATCCTGTAATAGCCAAATTAACTGACAGTGTTCTCAGGTAGTCACAAAAGATAAATTAAAAATTGTGATGAAATGATGCCCACTGTTCAATATGTTCACTACATAAAAAAGACCTGACTTTCATATTCGAAGTTTCAGACTCTATTCTTGTCTGGTATGTGACAAGAACCAGACTCCAGTTTTATTCTGACTTCAATCCAGGCAATTCCTTCCCCCAGTCTTGAGGCTGGCGACAAGAGTTAGTCATACAGTGGACTACTGGATATAAAAGCACCACAATTGGAACTTTTTTTTTTTTCTAAGTATTGATAAGAAAGTTGTATTTACCGTAACTTAAGGATTCCCTTTCTCTGAAAGTAATGTTGGTATTATTAGCATTGATTCTGATGGTAGGGACCAAAACACCTACAAGGAAGTGACTGTTAGAAGTTTGTCATTAAAAAAATGTAATAATCTTGGAGAGAGACTTTTTATAAGAGCAAGTAGTGATAGGATGGGGGAAATGGCTTTAAACTGGAAGAGGGTAGATTTAGACTAGATATTAGGGAGAAATTTTTTACTGTGAGTGTGGTGAGACACTGGAACAGGCTGCCCAGAGAGGCTGTGGATGCCCCCTCCCTGGAAGCATTCAAGGCCAGGCTGGATGGGGCTTTGAGCAGCCTGGTCTAGAGAGAGGTGTCTCTGCCTATAGCAGGGGGCTGGAACTAGATGATCTCAAAGGTCCCTTCCAACCCAAACCATTCTATGATTCAAATGCCTTACTTCATCCACTGTAAGGCAGGATACTTAGCTGCCTGATGGGAGAACCAGGAAGGCACGCGAGTGATTGCCCATAGGCACTTCACAATTTCCATTGCTTTATTCATCCCATTTTGGGGGGAATCCAGTGTAAAATGCAGATGTATTAGGATTCAATATTTGTGTAAAAATATGTAAAGATTGTCACGTTACCTGGGAAATCTTTTCTTCATTTCATATGTAACCAAGATAGGCTTAAAAAAATTACATTAGAAGCCTCTGAAGACTTAGAGGTTTCCTGTGAAGCCTTTGTCTAACCATAAAGCAGAATAGCATGTTCAATAAGGTGTTGTGCCAATGAGTTAACTGCATATTGCCCTGCCATGCTTCTGCTTGCTTTCTGCCATTCCCTCCTGTACAGTCTCCCTCTTGCAATTTCTCTTTTCCCTCCTTCATCCTCAGAAATGTCTTCTTTTACTGGTTAAAAATCATCAGCAAAATCAGCTGTTCTGCAAAATGAGCCCTCCCAACTCTCATCTGAGTCCACAAAAATGCCTGCAAATCCCCCCTCTCCTATGCCACAGAAAGTATTAAGCCATCAGCAGCAGCAGCAGCAGCAGAGTGCCAGCACAGATGAGGGTGTGCAGCTGGGTCATCCCTCTGTGCCTGCACCTTGGGGGCAGATCCCAAATTGGTGAGTCTCACAGCTGAGCCCCATATACCCAGAAGCATAGATTAATAAGAATATGATAACCTCCCTGTGAGTGCAGCTGCATGCAGCCCTCCCAACTACTTTTCTAGGCTGCAGTCCTCTCTCTGCTCTGGACAATAAAAATAAAGTCCACTCCAATTATCACAGCCATCCTGAACCTCTTTTGGTAGATCCGTATCTGTGACTGTGAATATTTTCCACAGAATGTAGTATCTAGTTTAGTTTCCTCTGATTTTTTTTTTCTTTTTTTAATTCATGCTTAGTTTATAATGAAAAATTGGAATACTGAGAGAGAAATAATGCATCTTCTGCTTCATTCTTACTGACTCTGTCCTGACCTTGGCCTTAGACCACACCATCACAGCAGAAAAGCTAATCTCTATCAGCACCCTGAAACATCTGCAAGGGACTGAAGTGTTTCTCTGACATATAATGATTATTAGTTAAAGTTATAATATATTTATAGTTACAATAGCTGTATCACTCTTACCAGAAGTACTGTTTCAGCAGCACAGTAAGGTGTGATGGTGGTGGTGACAGCTGGCCTTGAAAGTAATTCCGTGGTGATTTTCTTCACTTCCTAAAAAAAAACCTGTAACGTTGTTTTTTTTTCTGGAGTGTTGTGGTTTAGGTTTTTTAAAACAGTGATTTTGAGCTCTGATATTTTGCAAGATGGATAATCAGAGGTCTCTGTAAGATTCCGTATAGGTATTTAGTATTGTTCTGAAAGTTACGACTTTTCATATGAAATTTAAGCCATTTTAAGATGGTTCCAGTCAAACACTAGAACCACGAGGCACAGCATATGTGTTACACTGCTGTATGTTAATGGACTGAACAGCAATGAAGTGATTCTTGATTTCAGGTAACATTCAAAGTGCAAGCATGCCATGGCATTACTACAACAGCTGACAATACAATGAGAAATTTCTCATTTGAATGTTTTCTTGTAGCTCATATACAGAAAGCTATTAGCTAAAAATAAACCTTAAAAATAATTCTTAAATAGACCTATTAGGGCATTGTATGTATTGTTTTTCTCATTAAAATGAAACCTTTTCTGTTGTCTAAAATTATCTTTAATTAGGATTACATAACCTAACAATAAAACTGCTGATGATTAGAACCAGCAGACACATTCAGCTCATGGCTTTAATTAGATTAAGCTCTTCATCTCCAGCAGTAAGAGATGGAGTACTAGACCTCTTATACGTTTAATCTGGAGAATGTTTTGCAATTGTATTTAATATTGTGAGGCAAAAGTTTACAGTGAGAGAAAAAGCGATCTGCCAACTTCTTTGTATATAATGCTTGCTTAGCTGTTTGTCACATCTTAAAGATAGATTGCTCTGGGAGAGAGTTCAAGATGGGGAGGGGGTCTCACATGCATAGTCTCATAAAACTCCAGATTGTCTGTAAAGTAGCTTTGGCAGTCGGTAGTTGCCTACCTCTCTTCCCTGTTTATTTCTGTTCTCCCCAGGACCTGTGGAAAATGTTGTGAAACAGCGAGTGTGTTGGTATGTTCATTAAGTCCCGATCAGTCAGTTCAATGGGTGGGATCACTAGTGCCATGCGTTTCATGTTGAAGTGCATTCCTACACCACATATGATGGTAGTTCAGTAATGATCAAATTTATTAGCCTTCCCAGGGTTGCAGACCATGAATTCCCAGTGCAAGCACTGGAGGCTCAAAATACTCCCTGCCTGCACGGGGCACAAGGCTATCATTGCCCAGCACCATACCAAGAGTGTTTCATTGAGCTTTGCTCACATCAGCATCACTCACCTCTCCTGTGTTTCTCTGTCACCCTTGAGAATTTGGGACCAAGCTCAGCTCCACTTTCTGGACTAATAAACTGTCATTATTCAGTTCTTTAAAATCAGTGGTACATTGCATTGTGGGAGCATTTACCTTGAGCAGTCATACTCGGAGGAAAGTTACATGGTCTTTGAAGATAAAAATGTTACATTTTATTAGGACAATACTTCACTTTATCTCCTGTCTCATTTGACTAAGTTCCTCTTAACTGAACCTCTCATTAAAACCTATCTGAGGTAAATAGTCACTGTGATACGTGTCCTTATTTCCAGGCAGAAAAGTTAGTATTGCAATTAGAAAGAGATTTTCTAAGGTATTTTTGCATCAGATGTCTGATCGTGAAGGCTTCTTAGACATTTTAAACTTTTTATTTGTTTGTATTGAAACCATTTTTTTTCTCATTTGAACTCTAGTGGAGAAACCAGAGCCATCACAAATGTTAGAGCGTAGAGGAAAGACGGCAGTTTTCAGTTAGCTGGAACAAGACTTGTCAAATAACAGGCCTATTTTTCCCTCTTAAATAAGTATTCATGAGAAAAGCATAATGCTTAAGTTTCCCCTGCAAACTTTCTATTTTACTTGTACATTTAAAGATGGCATTTATAATGTTTTCAAACTGATCTTGAAGCAAATTAATTTAAAATGAAACATTTTTTTCACTTCAGAAGATTTAATTTTGCAACCCATAAGATTCTGGGCTGAGTATGACACTATTTTTTTGGAGATAGATATGGAGGGGCTGCTTTTTAATGACTGGCGAGCTTTTTGGATGGAACTTGTGACGTTAACCAGATAAAGAGAGTAACCACTAAACCAGTACAATCAGTGCCTTCATCCTCAGAATAGCGTAAAAATCTAAACTAAGATAAATGCTATCAGTTGGGAGTAGTGGTAAAAATAGGAGTTCTGTTCCCACTTTCTAAACAAGTGAGTGGTTTCTGTATTGTGCAGTGATTGTCTTGTAGGGCTACAAGATCTGTGGGGCAGAGAGGTGCTTCATCCTCCAGCATTAGCTGCCCAAGGGTGGGGAAACCTTACCACGGACCAAGCACCAAACACAGATGTGGGGTTTGTCTTCAATTTCCAATAGGAATAGTACCTGAGAGAGATGTTAAGACACTACTCTAATGGTTGAGCACTTTGATCTTCTTCAACAGAAGCCAGTGTTGAAATGCAAATGATTTCTTAATTATAGTACAGCGTCTCACAGGATAGGGGATTTGGGTTGTGCTGTAATTTTTGAGACCAGTAAAAATCCTTATGAAACTTCACAAGAATAGAGGAGCCTGACAAAAATAAAAATGAAAGAGTACTCAAGCACAGATATAGCAGAACAGTTAAGCGCTTACTTTGCTTGAAAAACTTACTTTGCATGTTCTCCAGTCCCTCTCTCTGTAGTTATTGCATGTTTCCAGGGACCGAACGAAAGGGAAGGACTCAAGATATGAGAAAGGAATATCTTCCTGAAAAAGTGAAAGTACAGCGAAGTGAACAAACAGTGATTCATCTTGGCTATGGCTGTCTATCCTGGTAGGAAGGTACTAGCTCACTTGGGATTTGCTGATTTTGTTTGGATACAATTAGCCCTTGAGTTACTCATCTACTTGTCAAGTTCCAAAGCTACAACATTTTGCAGATTAAAGGGAGCGTTTTTATTGTGCTCATAAAAACTGGCTTAAGGAAGTGTTTGTCAGTAAAACACTGGAAGAATGATATTTTAAAATAATAAGAAGAAATTAACCCCACCCCACCCCCCCACACACAGCCACGAAAACAGAGGTGGTGATTATTTTGCCATAATACCAGTTATCTAGGTGGTTTGTGGTAGAAAGAAAGAAGGTT
>JANHGO010001213.1:0-35477 GCA_024606505.1 Aquila spilogaster | reverse complement strand
TATACTAGATGTGGCGTCACATGGTATGGAATACCCCGTTGGCCAGTTTGGGTCAGCTGCCCTGGCTGTGTCCTGTGGCAACTTCTTGTGCCCCTCCAGCTTTCTCGCTGGCTGGGCATGAGAAGCTGAAAGATCCTTGACTCTGGACTAAACACTACTTAGCAACAATGGAAAACATGTTATCAACATTCTTCGCATACTGAACTCAAAACATAGCAAGTACCAGCTACTAGGAAGACAATTAACTCTATCCCAGCTGAAACCAGGACACTTTCTAATTTTTGTCAGGACAGAAGAATCTATTTTGTGGATTATGAAGTGTACCAATGAAGAGCTGTGTGACAATAAAGCGAAAAGGCTGTATAACAAATGGAACATATCAGTTATGCAGAGCCTACAACACCATTACTAATTACGAAATAAAGCAGGTCTCAAAACACCCTCCTGTACACATAATGAGAAAATACTACAGTCTAGTCAACAATATATCCCTTCAAAGCCAAGTGGGGTAGAGGTGGTAGAAAGAAAGCAATTTGTTGAACATCCAGCTAGATGAACACTGAAGCCCATAACTAGGCTAGCTTGCATTCTGATGCAGTCATTCAGATATCTACCATAAGAAGTTGGCTTACTGTTGTAGAAGACTATCTATAAAGATACTCAAAATAACTCTAAAGAATTTGCAAAAAAATCGGTTTCTTAGGAGACTTTTGATTACAAATAGAAGATGATAATTTTGCTTAATTTTGAGAGAAAACATACAAAGTTATCTAAAACACTTTCTTCTGAGGGATCTGAGTTAATAGTTAACTAAAAACTGCTTTCAGAGATTAAAGACCAATTATCATCAATTTACATTATTCCTAAAACCAAAAATGTATACACTAAGTAAAATATTTTACTTGCACATGTGTACAAATAAGAACTTCACATTTTGATATGTTTAGTACTTTCAAAACTTTAGTTCTCTATGATTGCTTTCTGCTTAAAACACGAAGGTCTTGATAGGTCTTGACAGAACAAGGTCTCAATAGAATAAGAAACAAGGTATTTAGTTCCCGAGTGATTTTAATTTTCTTCAGTGGCAACAAGTTGAGTTAAACCCATAGTCAGGCTACCAGTCATTTTTCTCTGGTCCTCTATCAGCAGAGTAGCTGATTCTATGTTCTGTGCAGTTCATCAAGAAGTTCGCTCAGATTTCCTGACTAGCAGTCTTTAAGAGACACATTGATTTGTTTTGAAGAAAAACCCTCCTCTAGTGATCTAGGAAGAGACACCTGCTAGTTAAGGAAAAACCCTAGGTGGCCTAAGTAACTTTGAGTTCCAGCAGCATGCTTCTTATTGTAAAAGACAAGGAGTAGAATTCTGCAAGTCTTAATGGCTCCTAACATCTTATGTTTAGATAGTAAGTCTTTGTAAGCATTTTGCTAGAAGAAGAATTAAAAAAAATAAATACTGCAACAAGGCCAGACAGACATGAGCAACACGCACTAGGAAGCAGCTTCCTAACTGAAGTTGCAAACTAAAGGATCATAGCAACCTTCTCTGGGAACATATAGCCCAACAGTTCTTTTTCCTCCCCTTCAAAATTTACCTAGGGAAAAAAGAAACATGCTCAATGCAATTAGTGTAAAGTTAAGGTTCATAAAAAAAAAAAGGACACAGTTACACACAAATACATTTTGGTCCTTTCTACCCTGAATTTTAACAGTACATATAAAAGGGAGGAATGAAACTCAAAAACCCTACTGTGGCAGCAGTTTGTTCTGTATTACAAATGCATGGAGCAAGTTAAAAAGCAGCTGTCTGGTACAGCCACAGGCCAAGTCAAAACTGAAGCTCCACAGAGGTCATAATTTTTTTGTTAAATTATCTGAGAAAAAGAGGAATTCTTTTTCATAACTGTCAAAGTTTGCACCTGGAAAAAATTAACCAAGTGATGGTTTCCCTGGAATTCTATTTGAACCTTGTGCTTGTGCTTACTAGCTTACTAGACTGGACAGCTTACTAGTCCAGTCCACTGTCCTATCCTAAAGAGTAAACTAAAAAAGTTCAAACCCAAATTGCTGAATATAATGTGAAAGCTGATTCCCATAATTCTAAGAGCAAGGGGTTTCCAATAACCAAGCCATACACAAAGTAAGATTTCTACATGTAGTTCTGGCTAAGAGGAACACTTATTCTGAAGAACCAAATTTGGTACTTCTAAAGTTCACACAGTCAGTAACAGCAGTGTAATTCAACTGTTAAGCTCTAAGAACTGTTTCAGTAAAGGAATCTGCTTCTATCTGCAAAAAGTAAAACTTCTAAAAAGCAAGTTGGGATTATTGCGATATTTTGGTTCTAATCTTATGCGCAAACAACCAATTCTTGTTACTTCATCTCTCAGAATCTATGATTGCAATACTATTATCATCACAATAAGACTTAATTAGCCAAGAAGAAAATTCATTCTTATGCTGCTGTTTGGATAGATAAAGCTGTAATTTAGTACTACCATAAGATGTAGTAACTTTTGAATTAATTTAAGTTAGTTTAGGGTAGCTGCTGGCATAAACACCTATTAAAATAGGTTTTAGATATAAGATATTACAAGGTTAGAGATTGCAATGAATGTAAGAATGTATTTTTTAACTTCTAACGGTAAGAGCCAATAAACATATTCTGTTTAGACAAGGAACTAATGGTATAAAACTCAATAACAGCTCTCTTTCAAAAAATATTAAGACGGTTTGCTTCTACAAATTTAATTGGGATATGAAAAGAAACTCATACTCCTAAGTATATTCAAACAGCAATTTTAAAGTAAATTAAATGCAGAAAATTTCAAATACTTCATTATCATTAAAACATGCTTAGTGTCTTATTTAGTGATAACTACAAGACTGTAAGAGCAACAAACAATATGAAGACCACTTACAGAGATGCCAACTGCATACATCAATATTTTTTTGAGTGAAAGCAAATCAGTAACTAAATGCCTCCATTATCTTTGCATAACTATACCTTACATTGAGCTACAGAAAAGAAAGAACATCTGACATGTCTTTTTCTGTTGTACCTCAAAATTACATTTAGACATACGAAATTAAATATGAGTAACAACTATACATAAATTTTTTAAACATATACATAAATAACATATATATATATAAACCTGTATATTTCAGTTCTAGGATGGTAATTTCTCCTGAAAACAGTAAACCCAGACTCATATTCATTTCTTTAGTAGTATGCAATTACCTTTGGATTAGTAACCAATAATTTCCATTACCTTGTCCAATGCAAATTTGGCATTTCCTACAGAAGACAGCAATAGCTTGTGGGATCCAACAAGGATGAAATTAGTAGTGCGTACAGCATTAGGGCCACCTGGACTGGCCATGGCTGTGGAGAAAGAAATTAAAGTCAAGTCATAACACAACACGCAATCAGGCTGCTGCAAGGCCTAAAAAGGCTTTATTTGTACTACTGTGTGTGTGCCCTATTCAGTACTCCAGGAGAAGTACTCTTTGCAGTGCAGCCCAGCAGCACGTTCAGACAGTATGTTGATGCACACCATTCCTCCTCAATAGATCTTTTCTTTCAGAAAGAAGTTTTGAAATATTCACAAATGAGAAGACAAAGCATTTTAAGAAGTCTCAGGGGGACAGAGAGCACTCTAGGGCACACTACAAAGCACACATGCCCTGCAGTAGGAACATGACTTTCAAATCTCTTAACCTGTCCAAGTGACACGCTGCAGTCTTCCAGAATTTGCACACCTATATTCCTCTTTGCACACCTATATCAATAGAAACAAGTGCTATAGCTCAGGCACAGGAATCTGACTAGTTGTAGCAGCATGGTAGACATTCCAGAGTTAGTTCATGAGCTCCTTATTGCTGCAATTTGTACTAAAGCTAGGTCAAGTATCTTATACTGTAGTCAGACAAGTGTATAACACATTTTTATGTAGCTAGAAAAACACTCGGAGATACTGTTCTTCTCCCCCAAGAGTCAGAAATATAAAAACACTACACACAAGCAATACTTCAGAATCTGTTCATATTTTCAAGTTTGCTCTGTATTACTTTGTTGACATCAGACTCTAGTTTAAAAATCTTAAAATTTGTTTGAGTTCACCTTTTCAGGAGAAGGATGTAAGCTACAGGCATCTTTTACAAGATACTAACTTTGATTTTGTGAAGAGATCTTCCATTAAATATAATGGTAACTCAGAAATAAACACAGGGCCAGCTTCTGGGCTGGCAAACTGACATAATTCTGTGTTTATTACTCCCAAATTATCATCTGTTACAAGTATTATTTATTGATACACTGCTTTAGACAGCAAGTGTAGATTATCCATCTTGGCATAAGATGTTTAGATTTCACTTACCTGGAGTAAGAAGGGTGCTTTTCTAGAAAGAGAGAGAGAAACAAAAGCTTAGTGGAAAAGTAATTTCTGACAATTTCTACAGAAGACTAAGCTAGGTTAGAAAGAAACTAGATCTGAAGTACTTTAAAAACAAACAAAAACAACCTGAAAAGCAAGTCTGAATAAGTGTGTAGTAACTGCATATTGCCAGCATTACATATTTAGAGCTGTTACCTATTTCTTGAGCTGATGGCTGAAGAGTTTGGCAGAAAGCTGGACAGTTTATAGTTTCAACCAAGGGACACAAAGAGCCTACTATGGGCACAGCCTTATTCAGTGTGAGAACATAGCCTTTGAAAGTAGTCATAACCAGATCTTGCTACAATATTACATTCATACTTACAGAGGTAATAGATGTTAATAACCTCTTTGGAGTGATAACCTACAAAAGAATATAAGATGATAAATGCAGTTGCTACTGAATTTGTCCATGTTAGCGTGAAAATTAGACAGTGAAACTACTGAAGGCTTATCTAAATAAATTTTGAATGGATACTAGTTGTTGTAATGAGTAAGTCTTGTTTTTTGACGGGATGTATTTCAGTGGAAGGAATGCTACATATTAAAGAAATATTTACTGCAAAAAAGTTTAGGTATACATTAACTTGGGATGGACAGCATGTGTTTGAAAAAAGCCAATCTTAGTAGACCTTTTTCCTTCATGTAACAGGGCTTCAAAGTTACGTTTGCTTGTTAAAGATAAGAGTTAACAATGCAAGTACAGAGATGTTCAATGTGCTACTGTTGTACATTATCTATATTTTGAAGTGGAAAAATCTCAAAGTTTAAGTGAGACTGTGTATTAAACATGAACTGGAATTATGTACTCATCTATTCTTGAAGCTGAAAGACAAGTATGAGAAGCTTGTCAAAAAGCATATACAGGATGTCATCAGCAAACCGATAATCCCACATCAACAACTTACCTACAGTGCCACAAAAACATTCAGTTTTAAGTAAAGATTCCTCTAAACTACAGCACAGGAGAGAAAGAAACCCCAGACTTCAAACTGGTTTTACTGGGGGATAGGTGGAAGCATGTTTTCACTGTGCCAAATGTAAGTAAATATTAAAGTTCCTATTTCTGTTTGCAGAGACAGGATTTTAGTACTCATTCCAACTGTTTTGAAAGACACTCAAGTTTCTTGTTTTTATTAAGTGACAGATATCTTGACAAGGAAGAAATCAAGCCTAAAAATCATTAATACGCTGTGTGCACAGCTATTAGAATGACAAGAAGGAAAAAAAAAACAACTAAAAACAAAACCCTAAAAAACCCTCCAACCACCTCCTGAAAGCCACTGGCCTGTCTGGGTTCACAAAGCCTTAATAAAGCACAAACACTTGAAATGTACACCCTATCCAAGCTGAAATGTTTATGTTAAAGGAGTTAAATCATTTTCTTTAAAAAATAAGCATCTAGTGCTTTTACTTAACACTGGGAAGAAAGAAAAGTGTTGCAGTTGACCAATAGAGCCTTTAAGACAAATCAAAGTGCAGGATAGGGCATATTGACTGGTGTAGTTTAAATAAAGTGGAGAATAAGGGCACTAAATCACTATTAGAGGCACCACACCTAATAAATAAAAGTTTCCAAAGCACAGCATTTGGCAGAACTAGTAAGATGACTTCTCCTTCCTCTCCAATATATTTCAGACTCAACCAAGTGCTGCAGGTCCAATCTACTAATAGCTGCAGGACTCCATAACCCATCTGTCATTGCAGATGTTCCAAGAAAGAACAAGAGTAAAAGCAAGCAACAGATTTTCTAAGACTATTAGTCAGTTCTCCCTGAACACTGCAGTCTTCCTAGTGTACCTTCTGTTGAAATACAACATACTGATTTTCATGTTTCATTTACCTTAGATTTATTTGCCTTTTTCCTTTTATCAGTGCTTGTAACTTCTTTTCTCTGCACCTGTAAGGCAAGAAGGTATTAAGAAAGTACAACACATCCTTATCCCTTACACATCCTCTTGACAGGAACCAATACATACCAAACTGTAAACTTCTATATTTATTTCAAAGTCATTTGACACATCATGCCTAAAAAGGAAGAAAGGGGAAAAAAATAAGTTAAACACAGACTGAAACAAAAAGCGTTGTTGGGGGTGTGTGTTTGTTTTTGTTGTGGGTTTTTTTTGTTTTGTTTTGGTTTTTTTTTTTTTTTTTTTTTTTTAAGTTACTCTTTACTTCTTAGCTCCTTAAAACTGTCCAAGGCAGCAGCTAGGTTGTACACAAGAGAAGCTTAGCCATAGTGCTGACTAATAGCTAATCTCTTATTAGTAAGTCACAGTTTGTTCCTGCAGGCCAATATGGCTGTTTGAGATCCTTTCACTTCTACAATAGTACTCTTCAGTGCAAGCAGCATTGCTGGTTTTAAGACTTGAATGTATTACTATTTCAAGATGCCTTTGAGAAGCAAAAGCAAGAACTCAAAGAACAAAAGGGGAGAGAGAACAGGGGCAGATAGAATGCATCTACAATTTCTCAGATTGAATACATCTACCATTTCTCAGATTGCACCCTTCAGTCCACTGCTGGCACATGTTTCTAGAAACAGAGATTGGGTTTTTTGAGTAAAGAGCTTTAAGTGAAAATTCCTGTTGGCTTGGACTTAAAAAAGGGAGTTTGCTTATTTATTTTGGAAGACTTTTACTAACAACCATCCATTTGAACTCGCAACACCTTTTTAGCTAATATATGAGAGTTGAAGTTTTAGTTTTAAGAGTACTATTTTTTTCCAGATACCAAAACCAAATAGCTATATAAAAAGTTAGTTGCTGCAAAAGAGAAAAAACACATCAGCTCAGGCAGAGCAATCCATCTATCATTGCAGATATTCCAGGAGAGAACAAAAGTAGAAAAAGCAAGAGACAAATTAGCTGATGGATAGTAGAATAAGTCTAGACCACTCTTTTGAGAGAAGTGCATTCCAGCTATTTCTTGAAGCAAGAAATACCGATACCACAAGATCTCACCGTATTTGTTTGCAGAATATGCCATCCTTATAAGAAGATTTTAAACCTTTTTACGCATGCTCCACCATCAGAGTTGAAACTGGTTCCGAAACAGTTTCTTTATACTTACATAATAAATGTCGTAGTAAAAGTAAGAGCGTCTCCATTCAGGGAGCTGGCAGTACTTGCTAATGGAGTTGCAACCATGTTTTCTGCTCCAGATCTCAGTATTATTACATAGTAGTAATTTGCTGCTTCTGTAAATACATATCAGATGGGTTTGTTAGCCAGAGGTGTCCAAGTATCTAAAAACCCTCAAGTACTGCATTGCCATTAAACACATCTCTGTTTCACCCCACTTAAACACTTGGTTACAGTCAAGATTTGCTTATAAACTTACTCTTAAAACAATCTATTTTTCCTACTGTCTCCACAGGATTCACAACTGCATTGCTGCCTGGGCATCTCAGGCCAGACCTACACTACCCAGTACATGAGAGGGGAGAGGAAGAACTTTGTCAGATTCATCAGTTAATCTTAGTTCATTACACTCTGTTGTACTCTCTAGGCCTGCCAGCTTAACTAGACAGCAGCTTTCACTACTGCCCGTTCTCATGCTTTTTTCAGTCCTATGAAGGAACTGGTTATCCAGACAACTCATTTCCCTAACTTTTCACATAAGGGGAAAAAAAAGAAAGATTACCACAAGCACACATCTCAATAGTGTCAGGACATAATTTGGAATTTGTGCAGCAAATTGTTGAGCAGTAAAGCAAGAAAGCATTGCATAATGTCATACCGCATTAAAAAAACAAACTAAAAACACAACACAAACAAGCCAAAACAGTTTGAATGCTCTGTTGTATAGGACAAGTCACAACTTTCAGAACAACTGTTGAAGACTGCAGTAAGCATCAATTTGTACTCTTTTTATTTGATGTTCTCTTCAGAGATGAAAGTACTTAATAGAGCTTCTGGTACACAATGTATAGCAAATGCTGCACTTCCAGAATAAAGTTTTGATGACAAATAGTTCATAGTTGTTTATTTAGACAATTTGGTTTTGAGAATTACTGATAGAAATGAAACTTATATTTTTGTAACCATTAGGGAGGCTTTCCTATAAACAGAGATGAATTCTCTTATGCAACAAGAACTGTAACATGTCGGGAGTGGGGTGGGGGTGTAAGTTAGGTCAGATATTTACATTTATATTGTTGGCTGTGGTTTTATTTGAATATATAAAACACACACTTTACATCTCATAGGACAGTTAAACAAGAAAACAAGACAGACATGTGAATTCATTAGTAGAAGGTTTTGCAACCAATATTAAACAAGAGTTTGTCCAATGACGTTTGTCCTCAAGTTTTAGTGAGGCAAGAAGTAGGAACCTGTCTAGCTACAGTCATATTCTGTAGCATTATATAAAATAGCACAGGTAGGCTTGCAGATTCTTTAAGTAAGCTTCTGTCAGGGAGTTGTTATGTTCCAGGATAAGTCTCTAGACCTACAGAGAGATATTGCCAGATATTCTTCCGGAACAAAAGAAGAAACAAATCCACATTTTAATGCTTTAATGACTTAAATGTGACAAGATAATGGAAGACTAGTCTTTGTAAGTTAAGTATTTTGGGCTGTTAACAGAAGGACTGTAGAAAATTGAGCCTTAATGAGCATTTCACACCACAGAGGTCAGAATTTATTTAGTGATATTTAGTGCTAGACTTGCATCCATCAAAAAAATTCCAAGGCAGAAAGAAAGAAGACAACCTGAGATACAAAATTCTACTTCCTCCCCAACAGGTTACAGAGGACCACAAAGATCTTAAGACTGGCTGGGAAAGTCTTGATAAGTTTCTTGAACCTCACAAGCCAGAAAAGGATGCAACTAAAACAACCGTGGAAAAATTTGAAAAAACTTAGCCAAAAAGCAGATCAATTCAATGTAATTGCTAAATTTTCATTGCTCCCAGAGTTCTGAGAAACACCAACACAGAAGACAAAAAACCAAGAATGAACCAGAAATATGTGTAGGAAGGATGAGGGAAGGCGTAAAGCTTTCAGTGGCTAGTTTTACCTGGCTTTTGAACCGTACCACACACAAAGTCTGCTTTTAGAGGTAGACGCATTTCTGAAATGGAAACAGATCCCCTGGATGGAGCAAATTCAGTGGATGTAGAAGCAGCTTTATTTCTTTTACTATGAGGTCCCTCACTCTTCAGTTTATTCAGTTCTTCCAATAAAGCAGTTCTCTTCTCAGCTGCATAGAAAAATCAATTCATTATAGTTGTAATAGAGGAACAAGTAGTCCTGAATAATTTTTTTTTTTTTTTTTTTTTTTGCCATAAGTATGTAAAATGCAGCAGAAATGTTAATCATCTTCCAGAATAGGAGGAGTATTAGGGACAATAAAGATACCAAAAATGTCCTCTTCCCTATAGAAGCTGAGACAGAACAGATATTATCCTCTCCTGTTTTCCAGGTGAAGAACTATAAGTGGCTACAAGGTAGCATAATAAATACATTGCCAGAGTTCATAAATTCTTTTCAAAGTGTTCACAACAAAGAATTGAACTTGAGTCTAAAAACCTACTTGCAAGGAGAAGAAGTCTCTCTGCCTCTGCTTCTTCTTGTGACCCTTTTCCATGTTCCTCATCAAAACAGCAGTTCAGAGCTTGACTGGCTTGATGAATCACTGTCTGCTGCATGTTGATCTCATTATTCAGCTCCTAGAGTAAACCAGTAGTAAAAATAATTAGCAAGAAGAGAGAGATTTAGTGTTACATTCAAACATGGAAATGTCTTGAGATTAGCATGTTTGGGGCTATGCTTCAGAAAAGTCAGACCATTTAGATAGTAAACTACAAAAATCTTGCAGTTTACAGTTACTTCTGCAAAAGAATATTGCAGCACAACATGTTTTGACATCAGAGGTGATTTAAATATGGTGGGGAATCAATAACTTCAATGCTTGTACACTCCATATCCAGTCTAGTCTTCCCTTCACCACAGGAAGGAGCAGTTAACCAGAAATTCAGCAATATAGGTGAACAAGGCTCAGAAAGATCAGAATATTGCCTACTGAAAGTATTTAGTTATGAATCCTGCCTAATTCAAAGGCAGTAATAAGATATAGATTCCCCATCCCCTTCTCAAAACAATAGCTTGTTCTCTCCAGACTTACTCCATAGCATGATCCTTCTAAGAGATGCATTAGCTGTTCAAATTATGCAGTATCATTCCCTATTGTTAGAGATTTATGCTAACAACCTAATTCTGCAGTTCTAAGCAGTACGTCAATGTCCTGGACATTCACAGGGGAAATTAAGTGAGGAAATAGTAAATTAGGAAAAGAATTTTAAGTGTATTAGATACCTGCATTTTCTTTTTGATATTGACTTGATCAGATGGGCCATTCTTTTTCATTTCTAGTTTAGAAGTAACATCTTCTTTGCGAACAATGATTTGCTTTATTGAAGGACGATCAGTTTCTTTAAATCTTTGAGACCTATATGCATCAACACTTTTAAAAGAGGAAACCCCATTAAATGTTTCACAGGCGTGGCAAGTTTTTTTTTATATACATACATACATATATATATATATATATGTATGTTTTCTAACTTGCCTAAATGGCTTTAAAAAAAAAGCATTCTATCAGCTCATTTTAAGTTTAAGCAACATAAAGACTACACAGAGACAATCTTTGATAAAGGCAGAGATCTTAGAAAAAAAGCTTTGTTTGTAGTTTAAGCAGTATGCTTCGTTAGAAGAGTCAAGAAAGCCAGTGTCTTAATTTGTACTCTTACAGAATCAGGCGTGGGGTTTTGTGTTTATTACCTATATAGAAGGTTGCGATCTTCTGACATAGAGCCAATACTGTCTCCGGATTCTGCCCTGGGGACTTTAGTCCTTTGGAATTTTTCAGACTTCAGACTTATATCACTGATACTACTACCTTCACCAGTTGACTTACAAGGAGAGACAAAGGCCTGGGGAGAAGAACAGGTTATATTACAGATATCTGTCCACATTAATCATTATCTGTTTTCTCTCACCTTTACTTGTTTTGCATATAAACAGTAAATTTGGAGGCTGCTTAATACTATTTAACAGACATTTTACAAATATTTCCTAGGACATGGAGCAAGCTAATTTATTTATTTCAAAGACACCAATAGATCACTGAACTCAAGAAGATTTTACCCTTAGTTTCCAAACTGGTATATTACATAATTACTTCTCTTCAGATTTTCATCAGTAACCACTTCACTGAATGCATGTATACCACTGGAAGTCCAGCACAAGTAATAGATGTATATACTCAAGCTTGATTTAGCAGAAGTTAAACCACTTGCTTAGCAGAGCATCCCATATGCTATGCTATTTTCAGAGGAAAATAACTTTACCTCATTATGTTTTCATCAGCAAAGTGTCATTTGTAACTTCTCTATTTGCCCAGGTATCACAAAACAACAAAACATCACCATTCACAAGCAAATTGTACATCTCTGTGATAAACAAGCCCTTCCCCACCTCCTCATAATGCTCACCTCTGGACCAACAGATTCCACTAGAGGGGTTAACAGAGACATTGATGAAATATTCAGTGACTCTTCCTGCTCCTCCTCATCACTTTCACCTTCCAAGCTCATGCTCATTTCTTTCTTCAGCTTTTCTATGTCTGGACCATCCTCTTGAAGAACTTCAAAAATTTCATTTATCACTTTTGAGCTATTCATCTCATCATCCACACTCATTTCAATTTCGTATACTTCATCTGAAAGGTGATGTTTATAAAATATCAGTAGCATCAAGACTGAACTCTTCATTCTCATTAAGTGAGCAGAAAGATGTTAACAGGTAAGCCAACTATTTTTGCTTTTCAGGTAACTTTGATTAAAAAGCCCTTATTATAGTCAGGCATATAGAATTCTAAAGTATACTTCCATCCTTATTTTAATATACTATTAGCACATATACTGCGTAATTGATACAGTGAGGGAATAAAAAGATGCACTTGTTCAACAAGTTTCAACATTTTAGTTCAAACAGGTCTGAAACTTAACTGCAAGTCCCATGGTAGAGCAGTCATTTCTGTCCTTTCGCAAGAAACTTTTAGTATCAGCTTTTTAATATTCCTTGAAGACTTGAATGTCACCAGAGAAGGATAATGATAAAAGAAGTTTCCCGATTTGTTTTACATAAACCTTGTTACAAAACACACATGAGCACCAGCAGATGTATGGCAAATTAATTGTTCAGACTTGAAGGATATTAACACTCTGCTGGACAAGTGGCAACAGATAGCTAAGTGCATTAATATATACCTACTCAATACTAACCTTTCGGTTTCTCAGCTAGTTGTTCAAGTTTTGAGATAGACATCGCTTTTACAGGGCTCTTTGGCTCAGTGATCTTCAGAGGACTGGGTTTATCAGTCTGTTCACATTTAGAAGCATCTAAGTAGTTTATAAAAAAGAAGTCACTGAAGATTATGTCTAGCTTTTGATTTATTTTTTTTTTTTTTTTAGTTATTGAATTTTGGAGTTTTGATAGTACAGCTGACAACTTACAAACAGCCCACTAGATTAAGTATTCCAGTTAGCTTGCTGTCAAAAAAAAGCATTAGAATACATACCCTCCACAACCTGTACAGCTAGACTTCTATCTTATAATCAGAAAGCTGATAGCACAAGAAACAATGCTGAAACAATAGTAGAGTGCAGCCACTCCAGAGCAAAAAGGGAAAATTTAAAAAACAAACTAACAAAAAAACCCCACACCAAAACCCAACAGCAGGATATCATCCTGTTTTGCTAGAAGCACATTTGATAGCCTGTTTGCCCGTAATGCCCATAAGCAGCATTAACTAAGTTCACTCTTTTTTCCACAGAGAACAGGAGGCTATTCCACTCATGTTGTGGTTTAACCGCAGGCAGCAACTAAGCACCATGCAACCGCTCACTCACTCCCCCCCACCTAGTGAGATGGGGGAGAGAATCAGAAGGAAAAAGGTAAAACTTGTGGGCTGAGATAAGAACAGTTTAATAGAACAGAAAGGAAGAAACTAATAATGATAACAACAATAATAAAATGACAATAATAATAAAAACAAGCGATGCACAATGCGATTGCTCACCACTTGCCAACCGATGCCCAGTTAGTTCCCCAGCAGCAATCCACCCCCTGCCCGAGGCCAACTCCCCACCCAGTTTATATACTGGGCATGATGTCACATGATATGGAATACCCATTTGGCCAGTTTGGGTCAGCTGTCCTGACTGTGTCCCCTCCCAACTTTTTGTGTCCCTCCAGCCTTCTTGCTGGCTGGGCATGAGAAGCTGACAAATCCTTGAGTTAATATAAACACTAGCAACAACTGAAAACATCAGTGTGTTATCAACATTCTTCTCATACTGAACTCAAAACATAACACTATACCAGCTACTAGAAAGAAAATTAAGTCTATCCCAGCCAAAACCAGGACAATTCAGTAAGCACCACAAAGGATGTCACGAGCATCTCTGAATTATTTTCACATCCCCTACTCTAAGAATTAACAGCATAAGGGGATACTGACAAGGGAAGAGTTCCCTCCCATTAGATTATTGTGGAAATTTGGATACTCAGGTACAGTATAGATTAAATCTGTAACTGACAATTCTCATTCATTCTCCCTACACTTATCATACATGGAAGTATGAAATACAGGTAAACCCACTGAGAAACAAAAAGGCAGTCTTGCCTTGCCAATCTTTCAAATGGTATAAGAGTGCAGAGTATTATCATCACACAAGGTTTAGACAAATCAGTGACCAAATAAGAGGTCCAGTTCTATACATCAGTGCTACTCGCCTCTTTATCTGCTCATGAATGTCAAGGGTAGTGCTTCCGTCCAGTATTAGCCACAGGCAGTGACAGTTCTTACCTGAAGATTCCACACTGGGAGACTTTGCTTGCATGTCACCTGCTGGTTTGTCTTCTGCTGATCCAAAAGCAGTGGCATCTGAACTAGGAGGATGTTTTGGACTAGCCTGAGATTGGCTTTCCTGGCAAAAATAAAACCATAGTACATTCAGGAGGTAATGGTCAAAGTGACTAAAAAAACTGCCAGACAGAAACACATTTTAACACCCGCTAGGAAAAAAAAAAAATGTTGCCTATCCAATATCACAAAGGATCCTATTTATTTATATAAGAAATTCCGCTGGAGTCAAATACTAAATTGAGTATGTGTAAGGAGCTTTCTTTTGTTTTTAAAGTTATAGAATATAAAAACCCCACACTTATCAAATAAATAAGTCAATCAATTGGCTCAAAGCAGCACCACTTGTCTCCTGAATTGATTCTGCAGGAGGAAAAAAAATCTAATAATTTGTTAATAATCACACAAACCACTTGACAAGCAGTGTTGCACAGCCTGGGCATTCACAAAGCATATGTTTTTATCTTTTATTTACATTTGCACATCTGTCCCTGTGTTCAGAACATGTTAAAGCAATTCACAGACTATCATCTTTTGATACGTGGAGGTAACATTACCATTTTAGCTTCCGGAAGTTTTCTCTTCGAACTATCACTTTTCTCCGCACTCCACAGATTGCCCCTATCAAACCGGCCACGAAGGCATGCAAGTTCTCGTTCACGTTCCTAAGCAAATAAAGGGGAACAGGGGAAAAGCTGACAGCTTTAAGATGTCAAAGCATTTCAAATTCCTCAGGTAGGTGCAGGGCAGTAAGCATCTTCCCCAAGCTTATAAGCAAGCTATGAACATAGCAAGTCATACCTGCTTAAGCTGGAGTGCTAAACTGGCAGTAGAGGAATTCTCATTTTGTTTGAGAAGCCTTTCCTGGATTGTCCTTGTATTTGGGGTAACAATGGGTGTTCTGCACCCTGAAGTATTCGTAGCAGGACTCTGTGCACTACGCTCTTGACAGCGCTCCCCAAAGCGTTCCAGGAAGGGCTTAATTCCTGATCCCCCTACAAAAACAATTGTTTTGCCTTGAAAGAAACTCTCAAAACCACAGAACGAAATCACTGCAATTTTGCATCCTGCTGAAGGTTCTCAATGAAGCAATTAGGCTGTCTCCTTTACAGCTTTTGCTCCATTATAGTTTATACAAATTAAACCTGAAGTGCAAATCACCACAGTAACAGAACACTGAAATTAATAAAGCAGCAAATCAGAGCTAATAGATGTCCTTCTCTTAAAATCCACATGTGCTCCACCAGTTATTTAAACTGGCTTGCTTTCTCAACATTTCCTCTACAACCAGCCTCACTTGCATCATTCACGTAAATGAGCATTCTAGTACATAATGCAGATACATTGTTTGGCATCCGCCCCACTTTACTGAGCTTGTCTTTTATTGTCAGCGTATCTAGAGACACACGCTTGCTCTACTGGCCATCGGTTCAAAGAGTTCAAGTTGTTAGTCCAAGTTTCTGACCCAAGAAGCAGTTGAATTTAAAACTGGGCATGATCACTTGCTTCAACATAAAACTACCACTGAAAAGAAAGACACTATGCAAAGTTAGAACATCTATGTGACATTTAGCTTTGATTTCTTCTAACATATGCAGACTCTTTACCTGATATCAGTTGGATACACATAGTATCCAACAATTTTAAAGAAGCTTTGAATAGTCTCAATTAACTGATGCTACCAGGATACATTTTTACATAGAGAGAAAAGTTACATTGATTTTGCTCAAGAGTTACTAAAATTGTGTCCAAAAAAATACCCTTGCAAAATATGGAAGGTGTTCATTTATGATAACTATCACAGAGCTCTTCAGGACTTTACTCAAGTTACAGCACAAAATAAGCATTACCTAATATGTTACCATAAATTCTTAATCAATTTGTAGTTTTCAACACAGGACACAAGCCTAATTTGAATGAACATTTATTGATGCTGAAAAACAGCTTACCTGGTGTTGTGGGTTTAGCCTTAGGTTCAAGTTGCACATGTGTTCCTTTGACTGGCTCTACTTTGGACTGAACTGGTTGAGGCAAAGTTGATTTTGCTGTTTGTGTACGCTTTTCAGCTTTCTGAGGGCTGCAGGGATTCTCTGTTAGCTGTTGTCGTAGTTCAGATTCTTTAGAACAGGGAACAGTGACTCTTGAGGATTGTGTTAAAAAATTGTTTGAATCCTTAACAAGGAAAAAAGGAATAATGTTAAGATGAGACTGTACATTCTTATTCTCTCAAGAGGAAAAAGAATGAAAGCATTCTGCATAGCATACTATAACATAACACACCTATTCCATCAACAATAGAAAAAGCTGAGAACAAGTGCTATAAGCTTTTTGTAGATTTTTTTTTTTTTTAATCCAGTTTTTCAAATTGTTTCAGCATTTGATTCCAGGTACTTTTGCCAGCTACTTTAGGTATTTTCCCACATTTCCCTAAACAAGACTGCACATGGCAGATATTGTCATTTCATAAATGGCATAAATTGAACAATAGGTATCTGGTACTGCTAATTTCAGCATTCTGACTAAATTTTCATACAGCAATAAATATTTACAGTTTAAGTTAAGCAACTACATGAAGTTACAGAGTGACACCCAATATCTGTGCAAGAAGCCCCCTTATCATGGTCAAAGGGCAGCAACCAATTACTTTGACATCAACTTTTACACAACTTAAGTACACTCGTCTTTAAGTATCAATAAAAGGGATTCTAAGGTGTTTCAGGTCTGCTATTAGAAAAGGGCATGTGGGATTGCAATAAAGCAAAAGTTGTAAATAGACTAAGGTTGCTCACATCAACTCTTTAAATTCAGATTAAATACTTATGGGTTAACATTTGTCCCCCCGATACTCAAATCAATTTTTAATCAGCAACTAAATCAGACACTCACCTCTGTCTTTGAGTTTGCTGGTTTATTAATAGAAGCCTCAACAAGCCTTTGAGAACAGGATGCAGCTTCCTGCTTTACACTGCTACTATTGATTCTAGCAGATGCTCCACTTGTAGTGGACAATTTGGATAAACAAGTAGTGCCAGGCTGTTCTTGTGCATTGTTTTGCTTTGCAGATGGATGACTTAGGTCATCTTCCCAGGAACCAATTGTAGCAGCAAGGTTAGCTAAACGGCCTCTTCTCCCAATAGGGGTATCACTTGCCAGGGCACTAGATGTCTGCTTAGGTGGAGAAACAGACAGATCTTTTGACTGGAGGGGAGACAGAGGAACACATTCAGAGGGATCTGGAAAAAGAAAACACATTTATTTTGCTAATAAAATATATTGAGTTACATTTGCATCTTTTGCATTTTGTTATGTATTAAGTTTATCAAGTTAGATGTTCTTTCCATGAACAGAATCAAGCTACTAGCTCTGAAGGCATTGAGACTAATCAAGTCAAATTAAAGCTCATTGCAAAGACAACACATTTCTAACCAAGCAGTTTACTAGTTTTATGTCATTGTTGTTATGAGCAAGGTATCACATTAGTAGGGGAAAAAAAAATATGTATAAAATGAAGCTGCAATCAACAGTTTCATTATTTTAGGTCTTCCCCAGTGCTAAGAATTCTTTACAAAAACATTAGCATTCACACACACAAAATTATCTTCTGCTAGCAAACATAATCACAATGCAAATGCTGAGAAATACCAATAATGCTTAGCAAGTGAAATATACCCTCGCTATCCCAGTAGCGTCGCTGTTCTGCCAATTTCTGCATACGTGTTTTGACTGAAAGGACTGCAGGAGTTTCTGACTTGGTGTTTGTTTTTCCTTTCTCAAGAGGCTGAACCAATGAAGCCCTGTTAGAAGCAGTTACATGCAACTCTGAAGTCATCTCAGGATAATGATTGCTTGTGGAACTTGAGGGAACTGGCTGTATGTTCTCCGAACTGGAAGCTTGAGTCTCCATATTGTTAGGGCAGAGCCTCTTTGATGGTGATGGCTTTGTACCAGGTTTCACTGTACAGGTCAGAGTATTCAAGCAAATTAGTATTTAAACAATCTAAAATATTTTCAGAGATAGCACAAAACTGTTATGCAATGATATGCCTCCCAAAAAACTGCCCTTCCCAAATTCTACCAAGGACAAGGCACTATCTTTGGCATTATACAGTTATTTTTAAATAAGTTACTAATTACTTAGAGCATCTGCTCTCAGGTTAAGCTAAACGTTAGCCATATTCATTCCCAGTGGTCAGGTAACTGCATCCATCAATGTTTAAGATAAACACAAAGAGTTTTCACTTGCCCTTAGAAAAAAAGGACATGGGACTTATATCAAAAGACAATCTTTATTAAACTTGTTGCAAAATACCTTCTTCACCAGGAAGAGGTGCCTGGTTACCAGTTTCTAACAAAGGCTCTCTGACCCTCTTGGTCTGCATTGTGGGTCTCAGTCCTGTCTTGGGCCGCTCAGCCATTTTCTTCTGCAGGTTCTCTCTCCGGGCACGGGTTCTTTCAAGGAGTTTCTGAGAAGTCAATAAATCATGTGTTACCATACATTGCAATAAGTGTGTTAACTAGTAATAGCTCAAATTAAAAATGTTTGAATTTTATATAGCATATACTAAGATCCACAATACCAGAAATTTATAGTGAAAGCTACATTAGGACAAGCGCAGCTCTCAGATGTTGCTAACTGATCTACTGTAATGCAACACGATAGAAATATTCAAAGCCTGGTTTTCTGATTGGCTGTCCCTCCTGAAAGCAGAACAAACACGACATGTTTTCTACCCTGCCAACTACATGTTTTTTCTGTCTACCTCCTCTTTCTCACTGTGATAACCTCTGATCTCCATGCTTTGATTTCACCATTGCAATGCCCACAGCTTCTCCTGTATTCCACAAGTACCTGTTAGATAAAAGGTAGCTCACACTGTAGCACATTACAAGCTACCTCCTTGCTATCTGGCCAGTCAGCACATGTTTGCAGGTTATCTGAAGTTCTTTGGCCTACCAGACAGACAATAGGCTGCAGCATTTTCTTCACAGAAGCAATAGTTTGTGTCTTTTCACCTAGCCACAAACTTTCATGAAAATTGTAGAAGCAGCTAAGTTTGACACCCCTACTCTTTTATTAAGAAGAGGTGTAGCCAGCCAGCAGATTCAAAGTTCCAGTCAAAATCAACTAGTGCCTCCCATTAGCTTGGCTTTCAAAGGAAACCGGGCTAAAGAGACACAAGCAATGGCAGAATTTTTTTTTTTAAAAAAAAAAAGGGGGGGGGGGGAGAGAGAGAAGAGAGGCTTCTACAGAGCCTGAAGTAATCAAAAACATTTGAAAGTAGTTTTGTTTTTTTTTTTACTGAATCACCACGTGACAGTCTTGAACTGTCAAGTCTTGCTAGTAGGTTTTTTTTGGCACCTCACTAAAGCACATCGTCAAATCACCTGATTGGCACTAACCCTCTAAGAAAATAATCAACATTGAACTAGCTGCCAAGTGGTCATAACAAAAATTTCAACAAATTAAATGCACGGTTGTTAATACTTTAAGAAAATGTTACTATTACACCTTCTAAATCAAAAGGTGACTTTCTCTTCCTCAAGCTTAAGTTTTAAGAATAGACTGATGTTATAACTAGTTGTCTTAATAAACAGGCTATTTATCACAATATATCTGTATACAAAGGAACATATAAAGATATACCAATTAAGCTTCCTAACAACATTCTCTTTCATTCCCTATCCATTGGAAATTTGAATACTATGATCATATTCCATACCACAGAGCTGTTTTAGTAAATGTTCCACACTAGTAGAAAAATGATTCCTTATAGCATCCAAGTTTTAAATAATTGGATGAAGTACAAGGTTGTGTTCTGTTTTTTTTTAAAATACTGCATTATCACTCAGTTTGATCACACCTAAATGATACTTAATTACTCCTTTGATCTAGGTTTTAAGGCATTTTGAGACAAGCAATTGTGAGATTGAACTAATGGCCTTTAAAGGGAAGCATATAAACTGCACTTGTTTGGTGGCACATAAATCATTGTGAGAACTGTGCCAGCCATTACGTGTCCTGTTGCACAGCAATTAAATACACATTTCACATTTTTAACTGTCTAAGGCTGAAGTCTTAAACAATGTTCCATTGTAGGGCAACACAGGACAAATGGAACGTCAATCTCAACAGTTTTTTGTGAAAGCAAAAATCAGCTTGCCTAACTTCCATAGAAAAGGAGGATTTGGGGGGAGAAGAAAGAAAAAAAAGTGGGGAGGGATGACGACATGAAATGCCAGGAGTGCCTTCAATGCTAGTTGTGTCGACAAGTCAAGTTTCCTTATTTAAACCTCCAAAAGGCAGAGCTACAAAGTGCAGGTAATACCCACATAAATAAAATCTTAAAGGCTATATAAACTAACTGTTCTTCTTGCACAAAGTTAAGTAGATCTCCCGCAACAGTATTCCTACAGTTCTTTCAAATGCAGTCACATTCCTTTCTGTTTTGCTAGTTCAGTAAAATGGAGTTTCAGTTATTACAAATAGGATGTCACTTCCCAAGAATGCACGCCTCTGTTGTTGAACTCCAGCTCCTATTGGCTTTTTGTATCTCAAGTTTTCCTTGCAACCACCATAATTCAAACTCTGCTATTACACATGATGAGTAAGCCAGTCACCAGAACTTGAGACTTACTTTTCAAATTCATGAAAAGGGTATTTGCTACAAGTACATTCTCCAAGTGTTCTGACAACAGCCAAAGTTTCAGAGTAGGATATACCTATTTCATTACATCTAGGAATCTGGGAACTACTAAGTTGCAGTTAGAGAATCACTGTTTGTGTTGTAGAAGCACCTTCTAAAAGTCAGAAAAGGCCTTCCCACTTTAAACGTTGATGGGGAATCTTGGTTTTAAAAAACTATGTTTTAAAGTACATTTTTAGCAGTGTTAGAGAAGATACTCAGGCCCATATGTGTTTGGAAGAATTTGTTCTAACTGTCCTTCTTTACTAGCAGAATGCAGCAAAGGGAGCAAATTTATCCATGAGATTGAAGGAACAGTTAACTCCAAACTTCACATATGCAAATTTTCCCCGAGCAATTGCATCACTCACTTCTCTTTTGTCATCCTGCATGCTAGGAAACCATACTTGGCTCTATGAATGTTAATAAGTACTTCAAAGTGCAAAATAAACTAGACTATTTGTAACATTCTGTAGTACCAAACACAAAGCCTTTTGTGCAAGAAATGTGAATTATACAGTCAGCTATAAACTGAATCACAAATAGTATGCTCATTGTGACCCTAAAAAAGTATTCACTGCACCACCTCCTCAGTGCGTTCTGTATTAATAATTTGGTTGAGATTCAGAAGGTTATTAGTTTCTGCTTGTAAGATTAATCAAAAGAAACATTATTTCAGAACTGTCTGATTTGAAAGCATTCCACTGAATCTTAGAGCAAGATTTATTTGAGCTCAAATTCAGTAAGACCGGGACAAAATTTGTTACTGTAAAGTGATCAGCAAACACTGAATTAACAGCATGCTTTGGCCAATTAAGGATCAAATTACACTGCTTTACATAATCAACACTTACAAGGCTTCACCACTTCCCTGCAAGTAACAGAGCATGGTAATTTGTAGTCAAAGATTATCTGAAAGTAGTTAAGCTAATGAAAGGTTATATTAAAAGAAAAAAAAAACAACACAGAACATAAATACTTCATAGTAGGTGGTAAAAAGCTTCCTTTTCAGAAAACTTTTTTGAGAAAAGTTATTAAACTTCAATACTAATACACTAATATTGTGTAAAAATCTGACTAACAGTGCAATGTCCTCCACAGCATAAACATTCTTGATAAGGCAACATTCTAAGCACTCTGCAAGACAAGCTCACATTTGAATAAAGTTTACTCTGAGGAGTGGCCTCACAGTTGGTCATAACTTTTCAAAGTCAGTTATCTACAATAAGGGCGTGTTGAGGTTGGAATATCTCCCAGCATGCAAAACCATTTTAAACTTGATTCAGTAGTACGGACTTGAAGTTTCTTTAAGACTAGTCAGATCATGTCACTCACTAGCAACTAAGGAAGGAGGTTTTAGATGTTTATACTTAGCAAGCCTTTACATGGGAGTAGGGTAAATCTGCCTTGGCATAACAGATTTAGAAAATATGTTCAGATCAATACTTTCTCTTCAGTTTTTTAAATCATATCTGTGCAGTCTCCTTTTCTGGGCACTCAATTTATTTAAAGTATGTCAGTTTGATATACAGGTTGTTTTCATGGGGAGGAGAGAATATTTCACCAACATATTTGATTTGTGTTTTTTGCTAAAGTAGTTTAGGTTTCTGTTTAGGCAGGCTGTGGACTGAAAGCCATTTCTACTATGACATTTCTCAAAGCAGTCACAAGATAGCTCCACAGCTTTTCATCTGTCACACATAAAATCAGAGTACAGCACAGCATCTTTAAGAAACTCCAACCTGCATACAAATTCAAGTCGGTCAGTTCCATTCATTTTGTTACAATTTTGCCTCTGTAAAACTCAAGCACACACATGCAAATCCACCCTGACAACTGACAACTACTTTTTTTTAAAAAAGAGGAACTGTGCCTGCCAATGAAAGTGACCAATCACAGGTGGCAATAAAGTCAAATAGGACGCATTTTTAATGAGATGGTCGCTGCTTTGGGCAAACTTCACACTCGACCTTTAGATACGGCAGGCACAATGTGCGTCAATACCACTCCCATTAGCTTTCAGGGTCCCTTCTGTTTCAGCCGAAATACTTATCTGCCAGACTCACGTGAAAAGCAAACACTAAAGCGCTAGGAAACGCAGTCATGTATCAGCCCGCTTGAGAAAAGGTCCTCTCCTTCACAAACCCTTGCATGAATAACCCCTCCGCCCTCTCCTGGAAGAGATCTGACGCCCCACAAACGCCTGGGCGGCTACAAAATTGGAGGTGCCAGCACAAGCAAGACGAGGGGGCAGAGAAGCGTCTCCCCATTGAAGGGAAAGAGGCTGGCTACAGGCCCACAACCCCCCCGCAGTAACGTCAACGGGGATGAGGGGCGCTGACAGGCCTTAGCCAGGAGCCAGGGCTGGGACAAATTATTCCGTCCCCAGAGCCCGGCCACAAGGAGCAGCTCTCCTGCGGCCCCCGACAGGCCATTGCTGCCCTCTGTCCCTGCGGCCCCCGCCCCTGACAACTCGCCCCCGCCCCGGATCAAGCCCCAGGCGCGCCCCCTCCACAGCTCACCGCTCGGGGGCCGGCCTGCGCCATGCCCTCACCTCAGTGAACGGGTCCATCGCTGCTGCTGCTGCTGCTGCTGCTGCTGCTGCTGCTGCTGCTGCTGCTGCTGCTGCTCACGCTCCCTCAGGCCGCCCGAGAGTGGCGAAACCACCACCCCAACCGCTCCTCAGATTTGAATTTCAGCGCCCGCCGCGGATGCGCATGCGCGAGGCGGCCGCGCGCCCACGCCCGCCGCGCAGTCACGTGCCACGGGGGCGTGCCCCCCCCGCACCAGCCCCTGCCGTATCCGAGGCAGGCACGACGGGCGGAGGGAGGCGCGCGCGTGCGCACAACCTTCCGTCCCGCGCGGCAGCGGGCATTGATTGACAGGAGTGCTATCCAATCAGACAGCAGGCTGCCCTGCTCTCCCTACTCTCCGTCGCGGCCTCCCTTCCTTGTGAGGGAGAGAGCGGGGAGCGGGAAGGTTCGCAGGGCCTGATTCGGGCCGCGGCCGGGCTGGCTCTCCCTTTCCCGGTTCCGGGAGTAGGCCTGGCTTCGCGTGCTGCACCCCCGGGCTCTCGGTCTGAACCCTTGCGTGTGGTCGTGCTGCCCAGGGTTTCCGTGTGTGGCGTGTAGGGAGTGCATCCAGCCGTGGCGGCCCTGCCACCTTCCCTTACTCCTCCTCGTCAGCCTAGCCGGGCGCAAACTGTGCTTTTTTTTTTTTTAAAGAAATTTGAGGCTTTTGCCTCCTTTACGGGCAAGTAGAGCAATACTGCCTGGTTGACTGCACATCTTGCTGTAGCTGCTCAGTAGGAGTGTCTCCCAAGCCTTTTTCATTTGAAGCTTCATTTTTCAGCTGGCATTGACAGGAGAAAATTATTTTAATGTAATTCTATGAACGGAGAGCATACTTATCCCAGTGCACTTGTGAAAGTTGCACCTCCTTCTCATGGCTTTTACGTTTCTCCTTGCTTTACAGCCAATGGTCTCATCCAGTCTCACCCACCAGTTTATCCCGCTGTCCCCTTCTCCATTTCACTGATAGACTTTTCTTAATATGCAAGTGTCAGGGATGCTGAATTGGCATAGACCCATCAGGTGCACAGATCCCGTCCTCACTATCTGGGCACCACTTCAAACTCCCTTCCCATAAATGTGTTGGAATGCAATTGCAAATAGAGCTTGGTTTTTTGTATCTGCTGTTCACCCCAGGAGGCTACTATAGGCCTGACAGCCCAAGTGATTCAACCTCATCAAATTTCCAGTCTATCCATACATATTGGTACCCCTTTATACCTTTTTGCTCGTATGCAAATAGTTTTCATTACCTTGCATGAATGCTTTTCTTCCCTAGTGCTGTGCTTCTTGCCTCTTGGATTATTTATAGGCAGCAGTCATTTCTTTTTCCAACCTTTACTTTGCCTTGCTAAACAAACCACACTCTTCTAATTGTCCCTCATTAGAAAATTTATCCAATGCCTTATTTGCAAACAGCATGGCATCAGCGTGCAGCAGAATCTAAAAACACAGTATCAAATAATCCTTTTCTGAAGAAATCTTCCAAGATTGGACACGCTGGCTGACGATCATCCCTGCACTGTTCTCAGATAAACATGGGTTGGAGTAGCCCAAGATCCAGCATCAGAACTTGTTCATACACCAGGCTGAAAACTGGGACTTACCAGGTGAGAGTCATCACTTATTCATAATCTATGAACCAGCCTGTACAGTGATAAGAAAGGACAGGCTTTATTTCCTTCAGGAGAAACTAGGTATAGCTATCGCTTGGAAATAACAGAAACATTCCTTTAATGGAGCAGTAGAGAATCAATGCAGGCAAATACCAGAAGACAAAATAGCCAATATGGAGCTTGAAGTCATCGGCAGAAAATAAAAAGAGAGAATTAACATTGTCTTGTCTTTTTCCTGCCATCCTGAAGGAAGAAGAGTCATGCACAATTTGAGTCCTTCAAAACAGAACAGAATTACTGCAATTTAAACATACTTTCTGCTTTACATGTGGATCTATGAGATTTATGCAGTGCAGCTCCAGCTATCATTGGTTCATTTCCAAACGTGGCTCCATCCATTGCTGTCATCTTTCAAATGATACGGCATAGCACATGATGCTCAGTCTGAGGGCCAACCAAAATGGTGTTAGCTGCACTGTTAGTATACATAATAATCTCATCTGCTATTTAATATTAAAAGAGAGGGAAATAATAATGCTTTATTCTGTAAAATAAAGTTCTTGTAAAAAATATTTCTATAAAGTATATTCTGAAAAATGAAATTGAGATTCCTAGGAGTGTATAACTGCTTAAAATGTCAATGCAACGTGCATGTGACAAATGTCCTTTCGTTTTGGTCTCTACAGAGCCAATAATTTCTTCATCATTTTGATCCACACTCAATGGGGCCCTGCTAGAAATAAATAGAATACTTAGTTTCTCATCTTCTCAAGGGGTTACATCTGTCTTCCAGAACAGCAGTGGACAGTAAATGTAGCTTATCCTTTTATTGCTCCAAAGAGCCAAAGAAAGTCAGTCTTTTTCAGGAACATTGCTATGAAATGGCTACGAGATCTGTTGTCTGCCTAATGGTCAGGGGTACAGCCTGTAGCAATGGAATTGCCAGTCAGGGTTATTTTTTTCTTAATAAATTGATAAAACTATTTGCATCTTATGGAAAAACTCAACTGATGTTTCACAATCTGAAGGCATAAAGAAAAAGAGAGGGAAAGAAAGGAATGCCATGTTGAAACCAGCGGAACAATGAGCCGGCTCTGCCCGCTGAACAGCATTATATTTTATGTCAGCCTTTTGCATTCAAAAATTGTGAATCACACCCTTCACTGTCTCCTCACCCCACGTGATATGGTTTAAGATTTCTTCTTGCCAGGGGTTAGCTAATGAAAAGTAATCCCTTCTGTAACAATATCATAATACAAAGCACTTGGGGAATGGTTTTTGCAGGCTTGCAATTTTCATGGGAATTGAGAGCATGGGCATGGAAGCCAGTCATTTGTCTTTTAACATGGCAAGAAAAACATTTTTACTTTCCCAAGTTTTCCTTCAAAAATTTGTAAAGCATATTGACTGTTTTCAGGGGTGTATTTTCATTTTTGGAAGGTTATAGAAGTTTGCATTAGCACTTCTATAAGAATAGAACACTTTGTAACTAATAAGGAGAGCACTAGCCAAAGTTTTTGTAGCTCTGGCTTCCTTATAATACCGATGCAATGATAAATGTAAAATACTGAAGGCAAAAATGCTCATCCCAGTGTAGTCCACTGTATAGCTCCATTCTGTAATCCTCAGAGAATATTTCCTAAAACTTTCTTTCTGCTGAGAAACTGAGTTCACGATTCTGATTCCAAAGGAAAGATGAGCAAGATGCTTCCTTTGATTCACAGAAAAATCTCAGTAATCCTGTCATTTAGAGAAAAATAGTATTTTCCAACTTCCTTTTATTCACAGCTAAATAATTCAAAGTGAAAGTTGATGCTCACCTATCTTGCCCTTGCAAGCAGATTCAATCTATTGAATGGTAATACAGTGCATTATAACACAGTAGACTGTAGTATTCCTTGTAGTTTAGATTTACCTTCAAAAGGCATTTTTTACCAGAAAATTCACTCTTCCACTAATCAGATGGAGAGCTGTCAAGATGCTGATACTCATTTCACACTTGTAGTATGGCTGCATAGGATGCCATAGAGAGGAGAAGCAAATGTATAGCCTAGTACACAGTGTTGTGCATCATTATTTCTGGACTATAGTCCCATTAGAATTAATTCTTTCCAGTGACTTCAGACAAAGGATTTAACCTTGGGGAAGAGGCAAGGAGGCAGCCCTTACAGAGCTTCTTGAGGACTGTGCCACTAGCACGCACATCCCTTTCCCCTAGCCCACCATCTTTTTGCCTCGAGTGGATCCTGGAGGATACATAGTGCAGGTCTGACTCTCCGTTTCTTGGTGCCTAAGATGAAGCCAGGCCATAAGATATTCCTTTTTTCACAAGCTCCACACCAGGACCCCTGTATAAGGGAATCCTGCACTACAGAAGAGCAGTAAGAATATAATATCCATCCTTTCCTCAGTGATTCTGAAATGAAGACCAAATTGTGCCCTCAGATCCACTTGAATATCCTAGCATGCCAGAGACTGGGACTGGGAAAAGGCTATTTCACTCCCAGACAATGACTAGAAGGGCTGGTCCATAGTATGGCAAACCACAGCAGTTTGGATTAATGTGTATTTTCTATTGCAAATATACATAATCAGAAACATTTTGATGGGCAGCATTTAGGACCTGTTCTCTGTGGCAAGCCAAAGGTGATTATGCTGCTTTTGTCAACTCCTGTGATAATCACAGAGGCAACTTAGGCTGACATTATGCAGTAAAGGAATATATTTATGTCAGGAATAAGACAGGTTTTGTGAGTAAGTAACCTAAAGCGTGACATGGATTTAAATTAGTAATGCTCAGAGCACAAGCCTCTCTTCTAGTAGCCCAAGTAGGAAATTGATAACCAGCTCAACCAGACTAAAGGAATGTGAGACCCCATAGCCATTACAGACCAACTTTCAGCTGGGACTGTGCTTTATCATACCAAAAGGCTTCATTTATTAATCTGCCTTGGTAAGCGTTGTTGGGGGGGGGGGGGAGGGGGGGGAAATCCCTTAAACTGGACATTTGCTGGGGGAAGATATGCTACATTTTCAGAATGTACAGAATGAATTTCAAACAGCGTGAATTTTATTTATTCTCTCACTTGTCATTTGCAGAATATGGGTGGTTCTCAAGAAAACACTGGCTCACTGAAGACACCATTTATATTAAAGGTTGGAAAAGCACCCTGTCATTTATATTCTACACTAAAATTACTGTATGATGACATGGATGGATTAGTGTTAACTGTTGTCAGAGCTGAAATGCACCATCTCATATGAGGAGCGACTGAGGGCAAATCACACAGAAATTGAAGCTGGAGGGAAAAGCAAAAACATTATGTGGAAAAAGAATTAAAAAAGAGAAGAGTGGAGAATGGCAAATAACAAGGGAGGATAACAAAGAAAACAGAAGGAAAAGACAGAAGAGAAAATACATTAAAATGGAAAAATAGTGAAACAAGGAATGAGACAAAACTCATTTCATTAACAGCAAAAGACAGTTAAGTGGACTCAGTTTCAGAAAAAATCTCTGGGTGGTTGAACTGTGCATTTTTACAAGGCTGTGGGAGTTAAGAAACATTTGCCTGTCATGCACTCTGAAACGATTTATTGTGTTCACAGTTTTCTTAGTCTAATATTGCATTTGTATCACTAAATCACAGAAAGTTTCTCAGGACCTTTCATTTAGGTCTCCTGACTGATTTACATAGGAGAAGGGGAATTAGACTTCCTTCTTTTGTGTCTCTGTTATAAAATACCCACTTTTCTTTCTCTATCCACATGGCACAGGTGTACCATTTGCTGACATAAAAATTCTTAAATGAAGCAAAGGGCCTGAGAGTACTTAAGTGCCATTATGTTAATTTAGACCATTATGTTAATTTACAGTACTTGCTTACAACTCTGCAGCATAATGCAAACAGAGTAATTGCATAATCTCATCAGCAATTTCACCAGCCAAATTGTATCACATTTTATATTCTTGAAATAATTTTCTGAAAGATGGGAAAATTGGGAGATTCTTGTTGAAAAAACATTTTTCACCAAAAAAAGTGTTCTGTCAGTTCTAGTTCCTTTTTTGAAGACTCAGTATGCTGTAAGCTCAACAGGTGCTAATTTTCTGACCTCATTCTTGCCATCTTATTCTCATGTTTTAAATAAATAAATGAAACTATAGGACACACATAAAACAAATCATAAATGATGCATAAGGAAGGCCAAGAATGTTACCTACAAAATTACTTTAAAAAACTAAGGTAGGTGCTCCAAGTTAAGCATAGACTATATGCTTTGCTAAACAAGGAAGACCTAAGGATATGAAACGGGTTTACAGGAGTTCATGATATTTTTTTTCTCTTTACTTTCCATGTCATTCCTCTGAAAAAAATCCATACACCAACATGAAATCTTTTCTGCAATAGTAGCGTGTTTACACTAGAGGGTGCTACTTAGACAGGATTTTAAGCTGCTTAGTGTTTTGCTTTGGAAATCTCTTTTTCAATACTTGGAAAAAAATGCACATCTGAAATAAAAAGAAGCTGTTTTCAGAGGGACAAATTCTACCGAAATTTGAACAAGCACAATTAAAATGTAACGGTGATGATATTTTCCACACACATACCCGTGAGGGACAGTGGTAATACGGTCATCTCAGCTTCAGTCGAAACTACATATACAATTACACTGAGGCTGTTGTAGATGAGTAAATATCCCTAATATTTCTGTCTGCTTTTGCTTAAAAAACTATTATGATGTGGAAAATAGACTAACTAAAGGAATAGGAAAATAAGATCATGGCTCATTGTTGATGAGAGGGACAGAAACATCTGATGGAGTAAAACATAAAGTAGCAGTCTATAGTACAAATACAGTGTCACTGAATGTCTGGGTGTGGTATGATGCAGTGTTGCCTCACCTTGCAATAAAGCATGAAAGAAGGCAAAGGGAATGGAAATGGCCAAAAGGTTATTTTAAATGATTCTTCCCTTGTCCCTCCAGTGGTGGTAAGGATTGTCAGAGCCCTGAACATGTCTCTCCACACCTCCAGGGGCTTTGGCTGCCCGGAGTCAGAGCCCACATGGCAATGGTGGAGGTCTTGGGCCATGAAGAGAGCTGCTGCTCCCTGACAACGGTTTGCAAGTGGCTTGGTACGGGCAGCTTGTCTTCTTGTATGTCTAATCCAAAAATCTCTTTTGAACTCAGTGGATCTGTAAGAAGGCGAGACGGTGTGTGCCCTGCACTGTCCCGCACTCAGAGACTCTGGAGCTCCAACTCTGGGACTCTGGTAACACCGTCATAAAATGGTACCCAGGGAATCTCCAAAAACAGACATGAGAGAGAGGAGAATAAAGTCTGAAAAGAACTCTGTCTTGGCTTGTGTTCCTGCCAGGCCTGAAGACTATTTCCATCAGCTGAATTTGTCACTAGTACCAGTTGAAAGGGATTATTCACCATGGAGTAAATAAACATAGCCCCAGCTGTTTTATAGTCCCATCTAACCCCACAAACTATGCAGGAACCTGCAAAGTAAAGCTAGGTAGCAGTGCCAGGCGCGTACTTGGAAACTGGAAAAGGAGAGTGGGCTTACACCTTGGGTTCTTGCCCCTCGTTGAGTCCAGTTCTTCTCCTTGAAAATGGGATTTACCAGCAGACTACCTTCTCCAGGCCAGGCAAAGCCCCTTCTGCTCTACAGATCCCATCCTAAGTGAGAGGATCTGAATGTACCATGAAATGAAATGCTTTGATGAAGAAGTAGATCATCGCTCTTTCCCCAGCTGCTGGGTCTTTGCCCACTGGGGTCAACTGCAATGGTTGCTCTGGTCCCAGCACTGGCACTCCAGCTCTAGGAGAGTGCTGGCCCCAGCATGCAGGTGAGGCCTCTTTCTTCAAAACACCATGTAGTCATACCTATTACTGCACAAGTTGCATCTTGTAAGAAGCTGCTAGGATGGCGTTTTGTGTTTCTTGGATATCCCTGTTTCATTTTCTAAGTCTGTTGCACAGCCTGGACCAGCAAAAAACAGGGGATCAGGTAGGTGGTGTGCAAGAGGAAGGGATAAGGAAATGAATGGCAATAGGGAGAGGAACATTGTACTTTTCTCAGGTTGGTTAAGGAGCAAGTGAAGTCCCCACCTGATCAGCCAAAAAGGGTGATGCATTACTGTGAAAACATTTGCTTTTCAACTGAAATTATTCCAGTACCACAAAAGAGTTGGCAGACTTCAAAAGGCCCAAAGACAAAGTATAAACATTTAAAAAATTCTCATTATTTGGGGGCAGATTGTCATTAGCCCTGTGCTGCCTGACCTGGTATCTGTGTTGCCACAGCAAGGTGTCTTGACTCATCTGCAGGTGTTTGCGGTTCAGCAGACAGCCTGCACTCGGGCTGCCTGCCAGTCCTGCCTGCCACTGCTGACGGCGACATCCTGCCTTTCTCAGAAGAACCCCTGTAGTGACAAGGCATTGCTGCAGAAGTGGGCAGATGGTTAGAGGAGGAAAGGTCAAGAGGGGTGTATTGGCCCATCAGTCCATACTGTAACCAAGTGCATGCTTTACTGTGACTAATGTATTTATATAACCCAGCTCTCTGCCATAGGAAAGCAGCCTCTTTTTTCTTAGTAGGTATAAGTGCATTTGTGAGTGTACAATAAGACATTTTTGATTCTTTTCCCCATATGATAACAGACATCGGTCAACTACATTTGTAGGTTCACATCACAAGGATCTTAGATTGCTTTCACTTCTCTGAACTTTACTGCAAGGTTTGCCTGCATTTTGTTTTCCCTTGTTGGGCTGAGTTTATGGTATTAAGCCTCCTTAGCATAAAGCGGGAACAAATTCAGTGGATAAATCAATCTGAATACTGGAGCTGTATCAAGTTGTGCTCTTCAAGGCATCTTAAAATAGCAGTCCCATTGAGTAAGACTATGAGTAAGCAGCTCCCACAAACATGTGCTGCCTTTGCTGTGTACTAGAAATGTACAACCCATCTGGAATCAGATGGCAATCTTAGACATTGCAGAAGGAGTTTCTAGAATGTGTCTGGAAGGATGGTCAGTTGGATCCACTTGGTCAATGAAATTGTTTGGTCAGAAGATATTCAGCCAGCTAAGAATCATTAAGTCAGGGAGGGGAGGCTAACCTCGCCACTCTGATGGCCCTGAAGTTGTGCCAAATTCTGCAGAATTATTTAAGGACTCTCGTTCTCAGCTTTCCTAGTTCCTCAGGGATTCTTTCTTGTCAGCACACAGAAGCGGAAGAAAGATGTTGGTGTGAATATGGGGGAGGAACCAAATGAAACCAACATTAAAATAAGTGTGTGTATATATATATATATGCATATTTAAAATCCAGATGCACATATATATATTTATATATGCCTCTGTGTGTGTTTGAATTTTGCAGTGTTAGCTTGTGACAGATGTAGAGACCAATAAAATCTATCCCTGCTCTTCCGGACTGTACATGTTGCAGAGCTTATTGATGCTAATATTCCTATAAAGATACTCTTCTGCATGCAAGACATTGCAGTATATTTGACCAGGTGAATATGAAATTATCTCTGAAGGCATGACCAGGTAAATCTGAAATTATCTCTGGAAGTAATGTTATGTTGAAGCTGAAATACAAGATGCATGTCAGCTTTAATTCTGTCTCCTAACAAGGGATATGTGATACCAAGATATAGAACAATTCGTATTGTGGAACTGGATTATTTAAGCTGTATTCCACAGTGTGGCTCACCTAAACCTTACCATTTGTCCCCATGTGCCCTCACCTTACTACAATGCAATCCATGCCAGCTGCACTGATAGCCTCCAGGATTTTTTTGTGTGACAGAGTACCTCATCTTTTTCCCACTGTCCGTCCAGACAGACTTGCAAGCTAAGACACCTTTGAGGTCAGAACTGCTAGAGGTACATTAAAAATATATATATAGCATTCTTGTCATATTGAGATACTTAGTAATGTTTTTCTTGACTGAGCTTTCCACATTATGCCTTTAATCAACAAATGTGACAAAGCTTGCTCAGAGCCAAATCAGAAAACAGGGGCAGGTGGCCTTTCAGCATCCCGCCTTTGTGCCTTCTGCTACTGCCTCTGGCATCCTCCTGCTAGAGCCAGGAGCTAGCATGACCTAACAAAACCATCAAGCCACACTGCAAAGGAAAGAGGCTAGCAAGAAAAGAAAAAATAAGATGGAGGCAGCAGATTCAGGGGTGACTGAATGTCCAAGCACTTAGTGAAAAAGGACACACAGACACCAGAGAGAAGTAGGCAGGAGATGAGAAACATGGAGAGAAGGCATCCACCAGAGGGAGCAAGGAGAGGGGATATATGTGTAAAATACACATCAAAAGCTGGAGTTCCCGATTTCATTGCTGTGGCTTCCAAGCATATATGAAGTATCATCCCTAAGAGGACAATTTAGGGTCTACACAGCAAAACCATTGGGAAGTTATGGTAAAACGGTACATTGACTTCACATTGTAGCAGCCATCTATCGTTTCTTCATCGTCTGTGCTGATTATTTGCACTGTTTGAAATGATTCACTGGTTTGTTTGGTTTTGGTTTTTTTTTCTGTCATTGCCATGTATCACAAGCAAACTCTTACCCATTAGTGATAGCTTTGCCTCTCTAACTTTAGAAGTGTTTATTCAGTTCCTGCAATTTGAGATTTGGAGACAAGCCTGTGGGTTCCAGATACTACAGTATTAGCAAAGTACTTTAGAGGGTATTTTAGGTTAAACTTAGCCATGTTGACAGAGCATATATCTTCTCTGTTCCTCAAAGAATTCAAGTTAAAAGGGACATAAAATTTGTCAGCTAGGTAGAAGTGCGTTTCAGCACTAGCTCTTCACTAGCAGACTGAGAAAAATGACACCTCAGTGTTTTCGTAGCTGGTCTTAAGAATGCCTGTCTTTGTGTGTGAAGCACTAGTAAATAAAATGAAAATATGTGCTTTAAACTCTTTTTTTAATTATTGCCTGTGAAAAGTTCTATGAAAGCAGACAGAACTATCTGATCAGCATCCGCTCAGTCATATGATTGCATACATGCAAATGTCTGTAAGGATTCATGAAGTTCAGTAAAACTTTTCCAGGTAGGACACAGAAAGGGGTTCTCAGAAGTACCAACGAGCTGCGATCTGTGGAATTCCCATCCCTGCTACGTGATGATACAGCCAGACCTTATACTTTATAGGACGATGTTACGGAGAGTATCTATGTGTACAGCACATTGCAGGTATGAATTTATTGATGGGAGGGAAGGTGGCAGACATTTAAGCTATTCAACCAAAGCAGGGCACAACTTCCCAGCTCTCCTCTCCCTGGCAGATCACTACATTCACATAATGTATGTTGAGCACTACTGTGCTGTTAAGTCACTTTCAATTAAATTTCTTTCTCCGTTAAGTGTTGACCATTTAGAAGAGTAAATGCATTAACACACTAAAATGTATTCTTGTGTAATCTGACTTCATTCATGCCCTTAAGTCTGCATGAAGAGTACAAAATCTTCCTACACCATGCCTACATTAGTTGGTTACACAACTGTAATTGCTAAGGTAGAATAACTTGTTCCTATTTGATGTTCAATAGGCATTTTAAAATGTGCTGATTACATTTCGAGGAGTGAAAGGTTTCACAAGCAAAGCAACAGATTGCACAAGTAAAGCAACAGGAGGGTGCAAGATAAAGTCTATCTTCTGCTGTAAATTCTATTTATTACTTGTCAATGTATGATAACCTTCCCGATTACTAAAATCAGTCATTGCCCCAAACTGTTGCTCTGATGCAATTCCTCCAGCCTCTTCAGCAAGAGACAACAGCTCCTTGTCGTACTCTCCCAGGGTGGCACATACCCTGCTGAGCACCCCTGTCCCGTGCAGCCCTTTCTCTACCTGCCTTAGGCCCGGCGGATAATTATCCATCATACCAATTATTAATCAATTGCAGCAGTGGCGATAGTTGATAAATATCAACATGCTGCAACGCAGACGCTGGATTCACTGCAAGTTACGCCTGTTAGGCTTCTGCAACGGACGACGCTGAAAACCCGCCGGTGCTGCCGGTACCTGACGCCGAGCTGTGCCGGTGTGGTAAAGCCGGCTCTTTCGGCGACGTTTTTGGCTGCAGCTCGGTGCCCGCCTGGCCGGCTGCCATCCCAGGACACCGTCCGGGCCGCCCCGCCGCCGCCCTGTCCCCTGCACTACAGCTCCCAGGGTGCAGCTCGCCCCCCCCAGCCCCC
>JANHGO010001212.1:0-35478 GCA_024606505.1 Aquila spilogaster | reverse complement strand
CTTATGTAAGGAAATTCTTCACCTTATGTAACTAGTTTGAACAGCTTAAATAGCTGACAAACACAACATACATTTTTTATTGCAGGATGGCAGTTAGCAGCCTGGTGGTTACAGGAATCACCCTGCCAGGAAAGAAGCAATGCCTTGTGATTTCAGTTGCAAATACCAAATCCTTCCTTTGAGAATGCATCTTCTTTGCCTACACCCAATGAAAGATGTAAGCCCTCCAAGCCATAAATGAGCTTTCAACATATCCTTACATTTAGTAGTAATATTTAAAAAAATAACAATCAATTTAAGCATAATTTTCTCAAATTCAATGAAATATTTTTTTTACTGCCTTCTCTACAGTGTTCCAAAACTTGAAAATGCACACTTGCCAAGACTCTGTCGCCTTTACCCTCATACTACAAATGCCACACAACAAATTCTGCATCAAGTGCTGAGGTTACACCAATGTGCCATGTGTTTCTCCGCTGCCATCCTGATGCCGCACTCCACCTCAGGAGTTTAAGATGAAACTATACTACAGAAGATAGCTTTAAATATTCTCTCAAACAAATTAAGAGCCTCAGGCAACCGTGATTTATCGTTTATCTCAAAATCCAACTCTACAGCTGCTTGCTACAGTCGATTCTGTTTTGTATTGAGCTAAAATGTTATATTTTATTTAATTAGTAATTACTTCCTCTATGTTTCTCTAAAGTTTCCTCTTACTAGAACCATGGGGAGCTTTATGACCTCATGCCTTTCCCCACATTTTTTTGCATCAAGGTCCAAGCCAAATACTGAAATCATCCCCCTGGTTCTCAAAAATAACCCTTTTAATTGTGCAAAAAGTCAAGAAAAAGAAGGTGGATTTAATGGGACTACTACTTTATATGAATAGAAGCTCTGATATGTGGCCCTATGGATCTAGCTTTAAAAAATTTTACTCCTAAACCAGTCACTCCAGTGTCCCAGTTTCTACTGTTCTTTGACTACACGCCAGCATTATTCAGATAGCATAGTAGAATATTTTTGTGCAGTCAGACAATAGACATGAACAGTTCTACGGGTACTCTGACACTTTGCTCTCTTATACACTTTTATTTTGAAATCCTGTCAGTTTAATATCTGTTCTTACACAGGTTACAACTCGAGTGTTTTTCACTAAAAGCAACTACTCCTATACAGGACTCCGCCCACCACCAGGAGCCTTACAGATTCCAGGCCTGAAACAGCAAGGGCCACTGGGAGGATATTGGCATTACGTTTGTAAAACACTTCTTGCCAACAAATCTCAGCATCGTTCCTTTAAAAATAATAAATAAATAAATAATAAAAAATAAACCGAACCAACCGCATCTATTTGACATTTAAGTATGCTATGCTGCTGTTTTGTGGGTTGTTTGTTTGTTTGTTTTTCCCACTTCTCCTACTTTCTGTGACTACATACTTCTATGGAAACGTTACTGAACATTTCAGTTTAATAACTAGAAAGTTAGGATTTTGTTGTAGCAACTTTAAAGGTTAAATTAAGATGTCACTGAAATTGCACGGGGGGAAAGACAAGAAAATGAGGCTAAGTGAACCCTCTAAAGAAATAAACCAAAGACTGGGGCTATCTTTCCACAGGTCTTATGATTTGTCAGACAGTTCTCAGCCCCAGGACTCTATCTGTCCTCAAAACTTTCTTTACCAGTGATAACACATTCCTGATAATTTTGCCCTGAATGTATAAGCAGACATTTGTACGCTCCCCACCTCCCAACATTTGTCTTCTTTTCCTTCTTCCTCATGTTCCAGTGTTCTACTTTAGTCCCTCTTTTTTTCCCACTTAGACAAATTTTACTGCTATTCATATTACTACATTTTCCTAACAAAAGTCCCCCCTGTTCTATCTGCCACCACAGGGCCTGTATGCCATGTAAGACATTCAAAACACTTACAAAGTCCAAGTCAGGTTATTCTAACTGTCCAGAGTTAGGGTTCATTAAATTCTTTTCTGGTGAAAGCTACCACAGTACAGATTATACTCCCATCAATCCCAAAAGGATATCCTAGGCAAAATGATATTTTTGGACAAGACTACAGTGCTTACTAAGAGTAGTATCAAATCCTGTATTACGCTCCAAGTGCCTTTCAGACTTTACCACTACTTCCCGCAATATCTTGACATTGCTTCATTTCAGGCAATACACAGAATGGAACTCATGAGTAGAAATACCAAAACCTAGACCTTAGACATAAAAACCTGCATGAAAATAGATGGTCTAGTACCTGGCCCATTTATTTCCAGCAATATTTGTCACAAAGTAGCAGCCATCCCAAAAAAAATCCCACACAAGATGATATATCACAGTAGGGTTCATTTAATATTTTCATTTATAATACATAAAATGTCAATTCAATTAAGCAGTTACCATTCCATCTTCCTGGTAACAGTTTGCTCTAGAGATGCGTGACTTAGTGCTCTTGCTATTTGTTACTGTGGGGAAAAAAAGAAAGTGTTACTGCGTTAAGTAAGAGGCCATCTGAAGGTAAGAATGCTGTTAGAGCTGTGGTTTTCCACCTATCTAAACTCATGGACCTATGAAGCTTCTCAAATAGAAGTACGGGTGCCTGGATAATGAACCTAAGCCTAATGACAGCAGCCTTGCTTTTCTCATTACCTTTCACAAACCCTTACAAACAGTCCCCAGACCACTGGTTGAAGACATACATGCTGACGCGTGCATTACTGCTGACCCAGCTATAAGCTGAATAATTATGCATATTACAACAGGGCAGAAAGTCCTGTGACAGTCCAATCTCGACTGTATTCTGGCATACAGGTATCTGTGTAGGGAACTGCCCCCAGCCTTGTCAGCGTAGTGGAAGAGACTGTGCAGGGACATTAAATCATGTGCAAAGGTAGTTGCTGGGTAAAGGCAAGGGTAGAATGTGAGAACTAATGAAGAAGTAGCGGAAAGAAAGGTGAGCAATGGAAAGCAGTACAGGTTATTAAGTGCAGTTACAAACTTCCCGGGTTTATTTTTAATTCCTGCCCTTTCTTGGCAAGTCACCAATAACACATCTAAAAGTCCCAAATTGGAAAAAAAACAATGCTTTCTGAACATGATCTATTGCATTAACTCAATTGAAACCATTTTTCCTGTCCATTTTGACCCTAAACTAAGAGCTTTGCTAAGAAAACATTAATGAATTCCTTTCCTTGTTTGTTTACATCTATTTTAATTATCTCATAAGTAAATGTAGGCCAGAAGTTCCCCCACTGGTCATTCAGCAGCTTCACTGAACAGTTCTGCGGCAGTCATATATGACCAAACAGCAACACGTGCAGAGCAGCTTCATAAAAGCATAGAGGTACCACAGTCAGACAGTGGTCCTTTCACAGATCAGAGGCTTCCCCTGTTGTTATAGGATTTGCGTTTGAAAACATGCAAGTGGTCTCCTGGTGAGGGAGGAGAGGAATGAGAGAGGCACCACACAGCTTACCGCTCGGCCAGGAGGCTCTCAGCTGAGAGGGCATTGCACATTGCACAGTTTCACATTCCCTTAAGATAATTACTGATTTTTTCTTCTGGCGACCACCGCTCACGCAGCTCTGTTCTGAAACACCCAACTCCAACCTGAGTAACAGCCAGGTTTCTCTCCTCGTGGCTCCTCTGTCAGCAAGCTCACCGCCACAAGCTGATCACACAGAGTTCCCTGCTGCCCATGCTTACACAGACCTGGAAAACATACTTACTGCAAGTCTCACTGGGCCCTGGCCTGCCTGGAGCCTGGATCCAGCAAGGACTGCCAGCACTGGGAACGCTTCAGTGGAGGACTTTGGTGCTGGACTACAGCCCCTCACTGCCTCCCCAGACAGGGGGTACAACAGGGCAGAGCCAGACTGTGTGGGGACGGCCTCAGGTGCTGGTGACCTGCTCGTTTCACCACCTGGAGCACATACAGCTGTTCTACACGTCAAGCCTGCCCTAAGATATCACTCTGCACGAGAACCAGCCCTCCTCAGGTGGACATTTACGTGCAAATCAACTCAATCTGATTACACGAGTCTGAGGTGAAATGGCACCCGGGCGGTGGGGCTGGGATGCCCCAGGCAGGGCTGATCAGGGCCACTAAAGCCCTGTCGCCTAGGCCCGGCCCTGCTGCTGCAGTGAAATGTGATGTGATAAGCAGTCCAAAAACTATTCCCACAAACTGTCTTGGATTATTCACAACATTCACATTGCAGAAGCAATTAATGTGTAGAGGGCCTTATGTGCATCTTGCTCCAGTACTAAGCAGCAACTGAACAGTCAAGCAAGGAGCTGGAGAAAAGCACCCAAAAATTCAGACCACATAGCAGGCCTCAGAGGACACACGCTTCTGAGGATGGAGCCAGGCTCTTCTCAGTGACATCCAATGACAGGACAAGGGGCAAGAGGTGCAAGCTGGAACATAGGAGGCTCCACATAAAAATGAGAAAAAACTTCTTCGTGCTGAGGGTAACAGAACACTGGAACAGGCTGCCCAGAGAAGTTGTGGCATCTCCTTCTCTGGGGATGTTCCTGTGTGACCTAACTGAAGTGTTCCTGCTCCGGCAGGGGGATCGGACTAGATGATCTTTTGAGGTCGCTTCCAATCCCTGACATTCTGTGGTTCTGTGATCCTTCTCACTCTTTCAGAAGCCTTCAGCCTCTGCAGTCTCCAGAAGAAACTCCAGGCTCATCCTCTCAGCACTTCGTCCTCGTATCCCTCGCAGCCCTGAGGGAGAGTCTAAGGACATTTCATATCCACTGCAAATGGAGTCCGGAAATATTTTGCAAGCCTTTTGGCAGGGGTCAGAAGTCTACTTTGGACCTGCTGCCTTTGGATCTGAATGATCTGCCGTACTGCTTCAACAAAATAAAAGCAATCTGAAGTTTACTCAGGGACAAAAGCAAAATTAAGGTAACCATGTAGAATTAAATTAATATGTGATGGTTTATGATCATAGAATGTCCCAAGTTGGAAGGGACCCACCAGGATCATCAAGTCCAACTCCTGGCTACACATAGCACCACCTGAATATCACACCATGTTTCTGAGAGTGTTGAGAAGACTGATTGAATAAATGGTGCCTTCCCAAAGATGTTATTTTTAATATTTCTTGATCATCTTGTTCTACTGGGCCAGGAGTTCACAAGTGCAAAAGGGTAACAAACCCTACAAGGTGTGTGGCATCAGAGGGCCTCTCTGACGGTCCTGGAGCAGATTACTCTTACCCCTCTGGATTTCCATGACATTCATTCTTGTCAAAGTAACCTTAGAATCTATCGGTCTCTACATCTCCTATCTAACAGTCAACGTTTCACTTTACCCTATTTTGGTTTGGCAGAATATATGGAAATGAAATTGATAATGTAAAAAAAAACCCAAAAAACTCACGAAATGTGTGATATACAGAGGTAGTAAAATAGGAGATCTTTTGTTCACTTTTCTTCTAGGGCAGGCTTTCTCCATGCACTTCCTGAAGTCTTGCCAGGCCTCCTTCTGAAGGCCTCAAGGGCCTGTTACCTACCTCTGGAGATACTCTATTCAGAGCAAAACCCAAAGACCAAGTTGGTACTAAGTATTTCAACAGCAGAAAGTTCTTTGTAGTTTTCAGACTGTTTTTTCCATTCCCTTGTGTGTCATTTCACATGATCTACCCCTTTGAATAACACAGAATAATTCTTCTCCTGTTAGCATTAACACCCTGTAGTCTGTTAGCACATCACCACCTTAATCATCTCTGAGCCACATTTAGCACTTCTAATCTTTCCATCTAAATCAATCCTGAAAACATCCTGGTAATTTTTGTTGCTCTTCTTTGAACTTCTTTCAATCTGTGGAGATGCTCTCCATGAAGTCCTGTGCAAGACTGGATGTGATAGTTTAAGGTGTGAAAGCATCAGAACTATAGAGAATAAACCTATTACCACCTTGAGCGGTGATACAGTGCTTCCAAATATACAGCTCAATACCATATTGACAATCTTCTGCAAACATGCTTCTTTACAAATGAGCATGTAATGTCCTATCGCAAATCTCAGAGCTTTTTCTTCTTTCTGAGTTCTATGAGTTATAGATTGTTTTATTATCTTGATTTTTCCTTTAGTAGACAGATACAGAGCTCACAGGCTCAGAAAATCTCAATAGAAGGTGCATCAGAACACACTGTAATAAACAGAAAAGAAAGCTTCAACATATTTCCCAAAGTGTACATGACATTTTACCCCTGAAGAAAAATTTTGGTTTGGTTAATTCCTTGTTTCATTTCTGTGTGCACAGAGAATACTCCTGCAATAGCAGAGGACTGCCAAATCCCATAATCACACAATGCTGAGGTCAGTGTGGACCTCATTGTTAAACACAATCTATATAGCCTCACATTTTGTAGAGATGAATTTCCACAGTGAACAATGCTGCTGAGCTTCCAGTTGCAGGATCTCAGGGAGACACTTGGTACGATGTCTTACTGACAGACAGAAGGGAAATGCAGACTGGAATGGTGGACTCGGAGCCACCCAAGCCACAAAACAGTATAAATCAGAGCACACAGAGGAGACTCCCCCAGCCCTCTTTAAAAGTCTCCCAACCTCGCTTTGGGGTAAATCCTCTGTTCCCCTGAACTGACTGATGTACCCTCACTGTCTTGAGGGTCCCTGAGAAATCAGTCACTTGTGCGTTACAGTTCACTCCAGCTCTTTTTCCCAGAATTAAAGGTCTGTGCTCCCTGCTCCTGTCCCACAGCACATGGACATGTACGCCTTCCAGTCCTCACCTGGCTTCAACATCGTGCTAACTGTGTATGGTGTCTTCCTCACAGAAAGCCAGTACACAGAAGTGAAAAGCACTGGAGGGGAGTGTTTTCTCTCCCCTTCCATTGGTTCAGTCCTTTTCTGATCTCTTATAAACTGTTTTTTCACCACAGTATCAACGTGATGCTCACTGTGAGATCTCTGGCACTTCAAAGATAGGGATCCTTATGAGTGATGCTGCTATTTGCATGGAAAGGCACAGGGGCAATGAAAAATCTGCAGAGGATGAAGGCTGGTTTAAATAACGGGATAACTTAAAAGGCCAAATTTGATAACAGCAAAATAGGACAGGGGAAAAGGACAGAAAGGAAGGGAGCAGAGATGAGCAAGATCAAAGGAGCAGAATCTAAGTCAGAGAAGAAAGGCTTCTCAGTCCCAGACTGTCATGCCGCAGGACTGCAAACTGTATCAGGCCATTAGGAGCAAGATCTCATGTCACACACAGACACAATCCAAAGGCAGCCATGGCAGCTTCCAAAGGGACACCTTCTGCACTTCAAACATTACCATTACAAGACAGAGGAGCCCCAGACTGAACCATTAGTAGGTGAGTAGGAGTTTGAAGGCAATAGCCAACAGCCGTTTCTACTGAGATAAAACCCACCCGCACATCTGTTCAAGAATCCTTCAAAATCTCATTTTCCTCTAGACAGAAACTGTGCAGCACAAACAGTGTTGTGATAGTAGCACTCCTTCCTTTAACACAGCACTGTTTATTAAGAGATTTCAAAGCACCTTGCAAAGGAGGTATCTGCATCGCGGGTAGCAGGTGAGCAGGCTGGGGCTCAGAGGGAAGAAGCTGCTTCCTACGGTGGTCTAGCAGCAGATCTGGAAATACAGAACAGCCATGGCTGTCTACCTGTCTACGCTAGCGTACTATTTGCAAAGCAATGCTTCCTATTAACATGATCCATTCCCCCCGCTACTTAATGGGCATCACTTCTCCCTCACCCTGAACAATACACTTTCTCCAGTTTCTTGCAGTTACCCTGGTGACAGGATAAAAGCCAGATGACATCCATTCTTCCCTTTAACATTCATCAACAGAAGCAAGGAAGGTAGATGCAGTGAAGGGGAAGGACCAGAGCACTCCCAAGCAGAGATATTCTGCTTCCCTACTGCAGCTCAACTCCCTCCTTCTCCTAGCCTGACTGCTCAGTGTGTTAAGTGCATGACAAGTGGATTAAAATAAGATTTAAGGCAAGACTTAACACTTATTAAAAAGAGGTGAGATCTCTAAACAAGCTTGAACTGTGTCCTTACATCACCCTGAGGAGCTGGAAGATGGAAGCTTGCTGCCCAGATCACTGGCAGTTTCTGTCACAGCCCACATCAGGCTCACATACATACATTAAATTACGTAAGTGTACATGTCAGGGAGTTTGGGAGGTCATTCAGTCATGTGCCAAATCTCACACAGTACCTGAGCTCAACAAGGAAAGCTCCTGAGCTGGAAAAAACAGAAACTCCAAAATCCCACCATATATTCTACTGGCCAGATGATCACTTTGTGGAGTGGAGCCTTGTGTATTCCTCCCTTGCCCTCTGTTGCCCACAAATGATTTTTGCTCTAGAACTGAACAAATGGATGCAAGGGACAGGGGAAGGAAGGCAAATGAGATTTCTTCCAGGCTTAGTATCACGGAGGGCCAATGCACACCAGTGGGTTTATCTGGGAAATATTCTACTATGATGAGATGCCCTTGTGGTAGGAGAAAGCACTGCATAAAAATTACTCTGTCCTAGGAGATCTGCTCTTCAGATCATCCTGTTCTGGCTTGCTTTGCAGAGAGTGTGCATTTAACCAATTACTGATGAAGAGTCAGCCTAGCTATGGTTGAATGGCTTGGATTAATCTTTTTTGTCTTACGTATAATAAACACCGACTTGTCAGCTAAATCCTGTCTGTAGAAACTTTATTAAGGATGATTATGCATGAGTCAGAGAGGACACGGCTTGACTTTCAGAACCCAAGTTAAGTTTAAGGGCTGGCTGGTTAGAAACATCACCTTGAGAACTAAGTAAATTTGATCTGGATGCCATTAAAGAGAATAAATATGGAACCTAGTAATGTCATTTTTCTCCAAAGTCACTTTTCTGTCTGCAGCAGCATTTTACCTTTGTTTGAAGAACTTCCTTTTTAATTCTCTTGGTTTTTCAATTTACGAACGATGTAGAGACAAAAGAAGAAAGCAAAAAGGCAAAGATAATTGTCAGTTTTGTACAATGACATTCTTAGTTGTGACACTACATACAGCTGCAGAGGACAGAAACCAATGGAAGTTATTTATAGGATTTTTAAGTTGAGTTGATAGAGGTCAAGATGTTTACCTGACCCGCTGCTACAGTCAATGGGCTGCAGGATGTTTTAAAGGAACCAAAGTGGAACGAAATATTTACAGACATATAACAAGTCATTCATTATGAAAATTTAATGCATTTCTTTTTCTAATTATTTTTACTTTTTTCCTTCCCTTTTAAAAATATAAACCAGAAACTGTCAACCAAGAAGAAGTTTAATGGAAAATTAATTGTGCGAGATCAAGCTAGCAAAAGTAGAGATACAGTTTTCGTAAAGAGTGATACATTAGTTACAGCTGGCTAAGTGGAAAAAATCAGGAAAAATTAAATTTCAGCCAAGCTGAATAAAATCTTTAAAGCTTTTCACTGAAATGTTAAGACTAAAAAAATCATTTTAGGTCAACCCAGAATGTTCCGGTCGAACCATAATGAAATACTCTGTTGTTCTTTTTTTTTAGTATATTTTCAACTGGATCAATTTTTTTCTTGAGAAACCTTCACTTACAAAATGAAAGCCTATTTCAAGAATACTAAAAATTGTCATCATTTCTGCAATGATATTTTTTCATGCTGGAAAAATAAAAGGCTTTTCACCCCTTTGTTTCCCTTGACCCTTTCTCACCCTCTAACACTATTTGCTATATTTGACAAAAATTCACAAGAGCATTTGATTCTCCCCCAAACTGCTGACCTTGTTTTTTATGAAAAGACTACTTTGACCGGCTCTGCCATGCCAGAATTCATCCACACCATAGAGACATCATTCTTTTTTTTTTTTTCCATATGTCTGATTACATTGACCTGAGGCTTTATTTGGATTTATAATACTGGAGACAAGAGTAGACCATTACTTGAGCTATTTAGGACGGAAGGATGCTTTTATAGCTAAGGCATAAGACTAAGAGTCAAGATATTTGGACACATTTCCAACTCTATCTCAGATTTTTCTGGATGGTGGACAAGACATCCTGAGTTTCCTGGCAAAATAAGAAAAACAGAATTGCTCAACAATTCTTGTTCTGTTTAGATCTTATGCTTTGAGACAGCAATTTTCCATACCATGTTACTCTTCTCAAAATTAGATATATGGTCCGTAAATGGGAACAAGATCTTTTGTTGGGATCCTTTGGGAAAATGCCATATGAAAGCTGGATTTTCATGCCTTTGAGATGGATTTGTTTTATTTGAGGTTTTGGTTTTGGAGAGTGGAAGATGTTTATTTTCCCATCAGCAGAGCTTACGATAAGCGGGCAGCATCCTCCCCAGCTCCTGCTGCTCCTCCAGCATGGCGACACCACTCTCCTTTGCTGAAAGCACCACTGGCTTCAGCTCTCCCAGCCCCAGCTGCCCGGACAAGCTTCACCCCAAGGGCTCACGCCTGGCACCGTGTACCAGTGCCAAGCAGGCCTGTCAGATACAGCAAAGACAGCCTTGTCCAGAAAACCTATGTAATAAGAGCAACAAAGCCTCAGTACTGTGTTCCCACATGGAAAACTACGTGAGGCATTCTGCACCCAAAACCACTCCCATGCAAACCAAGCGTGGTGCCAGGCAGAGGTGTTTCTACAGGGTGCCCGGGCAGCAGGATCCCATTTGTACATACAACTGCACGAATATGCAAAGCTGCGGAAGCAAGCAGGGTGCAGAGGGTGCAGGCACAGTGCAAAGCTTTTGCCTGCTGTAAGGAGAGCTGTAAAGAGATGATTAAGTAACAACAAAAGGTCAGCCTCCAAGAAGATTAAGGTTTTGGCACCTTCCACTGCTGTTTTCCTATAGCTGTGCGTAGAGACTCTTCAAGCACGGTAACAACTGTCAGGACTCAGAGAGAGGCGAGTGCTGGAGGAGGGAAGGCTCTGGGGATTTAGCAGCAGGCAGTAGCCTATTTGTGTTTTCCAAGATAAATGAATAAATGAAGCAAAATCAAAATGAAATAACTCAGCTACCAAAACGGGGGCTTACAGCTGATTCAAACTGAATGTCTACTTTCGGTGCTTCAGTTCTGAAAAAAATAGTCCAGCCTGGAAATCTGCCACTGTAGCTCCAAGCAGAGTGGCCCAGCTGCCCTCCCTCCTCCTGGGCCAAGACTGCTTCTCACCCACCTCACTTGGTCCAGGAGGCCAAGTATTTTGCAGTGGGGTACCTCCTCGGATGGTGCTCTATGGCTCAGGAAGGCCTGGCAGACACCAGCTCTATTTGCCCATGATGTGATAACCTGTGTAGACCAAAGCTGAGCACGCTAAGTGAAAACTGATCTGCTGGGCACAGCACATGGGCTCTGCCCTGCCTCAGCAGAGATGGGACCAGGAGCTGCCACAGGGGCCTCGTTCCCCCTTCCTACCTGGCGAAGATAAAGGCTTCCTGAGGAGTGGGGCCAGCCCACACGCAGCCCCAGAAACTGCTCTCATTGATGCAGGCCTGAAATAGCTTTTACAGCTATTTTACAGCTTGTGTTATTTTCATTCTTCTGAAAATGAATAAGCACAAAACTTAAAGCCTGTTCTCTGGGCATTTTTGCTGAGGTTTCAGTCCAACAGTACTGACCCTGGCTCTGCTTAAGACTTCCCAAAAAAGCACCATTTGTGATGGTGGTTTGGTAATGCAGACAACTGTCTGCTAATAATTGACTGAGACCAATACATTTCACGTAAGCCACTTATGGTAATAACTTTTGGTCACAAGTGAAGCGAGCAAGGTCAAATGAAAACTCATGGGTGAGAGACTGCATGGTCCATCCTGAGTCCCATAGGACATCCCTTCTTCAGTGGTGGTAACTGAAGTATCAGGGCAGCTTGCAGGGAAAACTTAATTTGTGAACAAGGAGATACCTCTGAGCTTCTGTAGGGATATAGACAATGTCGCTGTCTGCTGGGCTACAAACATTTTGGGTGAGTATGATAAGGTGGAACCGGCTTCAGTGCCATGTCAGCTCAAACTCTAAGTGCTGTAGAAAAGCAAATATCTCCCCAGAGACAGAAGCTGCATACTCCAAAATTAAAAAAAAAAAAATCCACATCATTTTAACTTCTTTTTACTTTTTATACTGTCTTTTTAACTGTTTACATTGCTCTCTCTTCTGAAATGAATGTCCCAAAATAGAATCATAGAATTATAGGACGGTTTGGGTTGGAAGGGACCTTAAAGCCCACCCAGTTCCAATCCCTCTGCTGTGAGCAGGGCTGCCACGCACCAGCTCAGGCTGCCCAGGGCCCATCCAACCTGGCCTTGAGTGTCTCCAGGGATGGGGCACCCACAGCTTCTCTGGGCAGCCTGTAATAATGTCAGTATTGTATGAAACAAAAACTGACCTCCAAAACTGGAAAGATAACTGAACGCCCTCTGTCGCAAAGCAGAGAATTCAGCTCATCTGTGTCCTCAAATAAGGGGATTCTTCACTCCCTTTCACTACTGGTAAAGCATAGTCAGAACGCTATACTCTCCAGAGGATGCCACAGAGCATGCTCCTGCAAAACATGTACCAAAGACAGGAGATGCAGGAGCCTAGGAGCTGCAGATGGGGCTCAACAGGGCTTGTCCTGAATATGTAGTTATTTGAATTACTTAGAGGGGGCAGACAGCAAACTCTTCTGAGGTTTCGGTTTGTAAGTGCTGATTCCCTGAAAATTGCATCTTGTGACTATCTGCAGGCTGGTGAAAAACATAAATTAAGTTACTGCTTTTTAATTGAAACACAGCATCAATCTCTGTTTTTCAATAGTCTGCCTTCCTGTGTAGTATAAAGTTTACGTAGGAATTTTGGTGACATGATGTAGCATGTCCGCATTTAAAATAATAACAACAACCTTATCTAAAGCCCGCAGGATGCTTAGGGGTTCAGCATCAGGTGAGATGTTACCCCAGTAGAGGATGGGCTGAGGAATTTATGTACAGTGGCAGCTTGTGATCTGAGCACAGGGGTTTAGAAGAGGGCTGCGTTTCATGACCTACAAAAGAGAAAAAAATGAGATTTACATTCCAAATGTGCTGAGCAGCCCTTTCCCTTCAGTTATTAGAGGCACTCGGCATATAATTCATAATCACCTAATAGCAGGGCAACGGGGGGAGGTGCGTCACTGCAGTTCAACATCAAAATCCCTCCAGTTCCAGCAGTGACGGGGTTCTGCTCTTATTTGTATCGTGACACTAAATGGCTGGCAGGAAGATACCAGCAAATATCAGAATGAATAATTCAGTGAGTGTAACGGAAGGTCACGATGCCCAACAAATGTGTTTCTCTTTCCTCTCCTTTTCTCTTCCCCAGCCTTTATTTACATGCTTTCTCTTCCAGTCTGCCCCTCTTGAATCCCTCCTTTTGTCCAGCAAATCTCCTGCATTTCATAGGAACAAAAAAAATTCTTTTTTTCTTATGTACATAAAAATACAGTTCAAAATACAGCTTTTCCATGTTACTGCTTTCTAGCCCCCATCATGTTCCTGACGAATTTCCTCCATCTGTCTTTCCTCGCTTTCTTTCTCATAGATTCTTTCCCCCTTTTATTGACTGCTCCCATCATCACCCACCACATCCCTTCTTGTGGGACAAGTAGCAATGCTGACTGCCAGGGTAAAGTGTGCTCTGAGTTATGCTACAGTAAAATCAGTGTGATGCTGATGGAGCTGATAAAATCCTCTAGGCTTCATCTCAGCGCAGCAACAGAACACGGCCCTCTATTACAAGGACTCCCAGACTACTGCATCGCCGTGCCTGAATCTACCCAGTTATCAAAACTACGACAGGAATACATGCTTTGAAGTGGATGTGTTTATGACTGTGTGTACTGACACACAAAAAATACTACAAGTTTCAATCTACATTCAGAAAAGCCAGAAAAACACTTGGCTGACACACATAAAAGCTGAACCCTTGGTGTCAGGCGCTCATCTTCCAATGCCACAATTTGGCACAATGTTAAACCACGGATTATAAACCCAGAAGGCAGCCCTGCGATTTTTCACTCAGATATGCAGCGAAGCACAAGTTACTGGACTGTCCTATACTCATTTCTGCTCAAAAGATACAGTCCAAGTTTTCTAAGTGTTCTCAATGAAGAGCTCACCAAGTAGTTCCCTGGGTCAATGCTTTCCCTGCTGAAATGTTTGCCCTTGCATCTGGCTGGAATTCAGCTGCTTTGACCCTAGACTGCACTGGTGAACCCAGTGCCTGCAAGATGCCAGGACCACTCTCTCTGCAGGCTGCCATTGTACAAGCAGGACCTGCAGGCTGCAAGGAGCTCACCCATGGGTCTTCTCTTTGCTAAACTCAGCTGACTGAGCTCTTTAAGCCTTGTGATGACGTCTGGGCCAACAGCAGACCACAACTGATTGTCTGAGGCACAGCCAAGGTGCATAATTTGTTTCCAGTACAGATGCTAGGATTGATCAATTTTATCTCCGTGACATCCTAAACAGATGTACCTAAAGCATATATTGTTTCTGTCTGCTTTGCAAAGAGATCCAGACCAATTCTAATGAGTAAACTGGTCTTCATTTTTATCTCCCCCAAATAATTATTAGTACACTTTATGAATAACTCTGTCACATATTCTTCTTGTTCTTCAATAAATGGTAACTAGCCTAATGCAAAAAGCTGTAACAAGCAACAGCCTGCTAGAAGTCTATTTTATATCTACAGAAATTTTCATTTTAAACTCTGCAATTTAGCCAGATTTTTAATCCATTTAATGTGCATCGTGTTGATTTCTGTAGCTGATTAATCAAAATGTCATCTGGTACTGAGTCAAGTGCCTGAAAGAAGAGAAGGAATATTCAATCAACACCACTGCCTTTATCGCCAAAAATTAGTTTAATTTAGAGATTTATTGTTATAAATGCATGCTGATTAGCATTAGTTAGCATATCTGCATTTAATTCTTTATTAACTTCTTAATTAATTATATCAGCTGCTACACAGAGTTCCTTGGTATTGCCCTATTTACACTTTCCAAGAGTTTGAATAATACTAGGTTTCTCCCAGGTCTTTGACATTTCACCAGCATCCTCACCAGTTACAAAAAAACACCATTTATATCATTTATATCAGTTAGGTCTGGAAATATCCTTAGCCAGCTCTTTTAGAACACTTGGTATCCATTTATTCACATCTATTGAATTAAAATGACTGACTTTATTAACTGTGCTCCAAAAGCCTGAATTGCTGCTGGAGAATAAAGTATTTTTTTGTCATCAGATGGTGAGAATAACTCACTGAGCTTTTTTCCACAAGCAGAATAAAAACAATTATTAAACATATTTTTTATTTCCACATCATTTTTTAAATCGTTTCAATTTGGTAAAAGACAAATACTGTTGTTAGCGTTTCTATCATTAATATGCTCTGTTATTGCAGAGTATATAATAACAACTTGAAATATCTGTTATTTAAGAGATTTTGGTACATGGTTTCCTGTATTAACTCCGCTACATGTTGTATTCCTCCCTTGCTCTTCTTCTCCTATTCAGATTTTACAGTTCTGGGTTTCTAATCATGAGATATTTCAGTATGTCGCTTATTATCCTTTCTATCTGTGAGAATGGGCCCATTCACTATTTTTATTTCCTGCCACTTTGCCTTACCCTCATAGCAAAGTTGTTGTAAGCTTTAACAGTATGGTCTTCTCTCTCATTTCTGGCACCACAGCTTTTTGCAGACATGTAGTAAAACGCCGTCAATAAGTTCCCAATGATCTGTTGGAATGGTTAGGTTTTATCTCCAAATCAACTTGCTCTTTCATTATTTCCATCTTGGCAAAATGTTATGCAGTTCTTTCTCCTTCTGCCTTCAGCCTTCAGGGCTTTAGTACACTATTTTTTGGGCATGCTCGCATCCTCTAGTGGTATCCATTTCTCAATAGACAAATAACTAGACATACTTTATATTTGTCTATCCTGTCTATGCAGTTGCAGAGATGCAGGACAGAGAGGTGCTCGAATAGGCAACAGCCTAGCTTGACCCCTTAGGTGCAAGACTGGTGAGAAAAGTGAAACTTCTTAGGCTTGATCTCACCATCACATCAGCGTACGCTCCAGCATTGCCCTTGCACTGCGCTGACCCCATGGCCCACAGTCTGGCATTAGCTCCAGTCCTGCACACGCAGCTACAGAGCCATCAAAGTGCATTTCAAGCTATGGATTTCTGCTGAAAGGAACAATTTAAGCGAGTTAAACCGAACAATTTAAGTCACCCCTAGCTACACTCTGCTCTGCCACCCATGGGCAAAGCAGCCGAGCTGTGCGAGCAAATCCTTTCCGCACACATGGGCTCGGGCATCACAGCGGCTGCTGGCTCCCGCCCATCCCAGCTGCGGTCCAGCCAGCTGCTCAGAGGTCAGCTCTGCAGGCCCTCGATAAAGCTTCAATTAAGTGCTCCTCTTGCAGCGTTCGCTGATTTACACATTTTGCTCCTGCATCGGCCATTTTGCTGAATAATCCCACACAGTGGCACAGACTGCACACGTGCAAACGTCCAACTTTCGCTGCGTGAAACAGGAATTCAGTCCCTGCAGGCTGGGCAGCTTGAAATAATTCGTAATATTCAAATGGTGCTTTTTAAAAAGAGGGGAATCAAGCTGCAGAGGTCATAGTACAAATATTACTATGGGTATTTCAATTGGGTAATTAATAATACATAGTGGCTTATCTATTTCAGACAGTCTCTGAGCTGCACTTCCTTGCGAAGATGTGCAGGTCTGCGTTTAGGTGCTGCAGCGCTGGGTATGAAGGTTCCAATGAGGTGAACACTGCAGCACACATCTCCAGCCAGATAACTGGAATGATTTGGTCACTACAGCGTGCACCAAGGAAGAGCCACGCTATTTATTTGTGAGTGAGGCTGTCTGTCTGAAAAGTAAAACTGACTTCTGCAGCTTCTCCAGAAGAAACAAGTTCTACCGAGAGGGAGGTGTTACAGGAATACCGGACTAATTTAAGCAATGACTCAACATATTCATTTGTAAAGGTATTTACATGAATTGATAAAAAGTCTCAGATTGTTTTCCTTTGGACCGTTTTGGACAGTTGTTCGGAGTAATGGCCTTGAAAAATTCACTTGGAAATTTATCGGCCCAGGCACAAAATCTACTCACTTGCCAAGAGTACAGTAAGGAGACAAATGAACATCATTTTATGTTCTCCTCAGGAAAACAGACATATCCCAGCCAAACAGGCAAGTGGAATTTGGCAAGACTCAATTGGTGGCATGCTTTTATTACAACAAAAAATATAATGTTAACTGCAAGCATTACATGCCTCTTGCATTGCAGGTAGGTCGTTTTCTCTAGGCAAACCTCTTTGCTCAACTCAACAAAATATTGCAAGGAACTCATATGGCAGTGAACCTATGCAAGAATTGTTTCGTAAGCCCCTGGGAGGCTTAGTCCAGAAGGCCTTTCTCCATTTTTTCCTCAGGTCTTTTCAAGGAATCATTAACACTTTGCAAAATCTGTACCAACTGAAGTCCAAGGCATGCTTGCTTCCAAAGTCGGCAAGATCGACTTTGCTCTCCTGGATTTAAAAGCAGCTTTGCTTGAGCAAGAACAGAGTAAAAGTGATGTGTGATCTTCAGCACATTGCCCTGGGCTAACTCCAGGGAACAAGATCCTCTCAAAGCCCAACTGCAGACATGAGAGCTCATTTAAGATTATTTTAAAATGCAAATTACATCTGCATGTTCATCATATGCCGATGTATCCCTTAACATGAAAATAGGCACGATCCACAAATATCAGTGGTCTGAGAAGGCTCACCAGAGCCAGGATGCTGAGAGTTAAGAGTGAAAATTCAGGATAAGGGTCCATCTTGAATTCATGCAAGAAGAACAGGCTATCAGTGTAGGTTTACTTTGATTTTTCATGCTTTTCCAGGTTTAAGTCAGAACCCTCAACATTCTTTCAATATGGATTTTTTACATGCTCACCAACAGAACAACTGACAGGCAGCCATGAATTATGAGGATATAAATACATCAAAGGGCTGTGGTGGGCAGAGCTGATACAGTAAATGATTACTCCAACAGATTACTTCTTGGCTCTGTGTTTTGAAGAAGCGGTCTGGTCATTGATTATTCCAGGCAGCAAGAAACAAAAATAATGGCACTTGATGATGCTGGCAAGCTGAGCCTGTCCTGTTGTGTCAGTGCCAGCCACGGTGCCAGACCCATGGCAACTTCCAGGGCAGAATTACATGGGTCCTGTGAGAACATCCATCAGCAGAACAGCAGTGGTGTTGTCCCTAGCCTGAGCTCCTGTGAAGGGGTTGATTCCAACACACTCTTGCATCCTCACACATCCCATGTTAGCCACAGCCTGCCTGGCAAAGCTACCTGCCTCGGTACAGGCAATGTCTTGCCTGTGATGGCAAAAGGGACTTGCTCAGTTAGCTAGCCCTGTCTCTAACAGAAACAAGCTGATCCCTGCTGCATTTTCACCAGAGCTGCATCCCACCTAATTCCATGTGTCACTTGTAATAGCCATTTTCTCTTCCCCAAATGATTTTTGCAGCCCTGCAGTTGAAATCACTGGGAAGCACAAGATTGGAGTTTGAATGGCCTCTGATACTATCAGCGAGCTGAGCCATTGTTCTGCACCTCCGCTGCAGTTTTCCCTTTTTATCATTCACTGAGATGTACGCGCAAACCCAAAGGAGACAGTCAGTCACATGTGGTGATGCTATCAAACTTGGGCTCCTCTTCCTCAGCAGGAGGAGCCTGACCAAAGTCAGGGGAACACTGAGGTACCTGCAACCAGCAGAGGGATTTGGGACTCATCTCCACATGTGACAAAGCTGTCATTAAAGCAATAGAGCAGGATGGGGATCTCGAAAAATGCAAAGATAGTAACATGACCAATGAGGAGGTCCTGTTTTATAATAAATTATTCCCAATATACCACAGAATGTTCTTGAGCCTGAATTCACAGTGATCTGTAATGCTCACTTCCCCTTGTAAGAATTGCTGGGTTATCCAAAAGCTCAATTACACCAATGTACTTAGGGCCCTTGGTGAGGTTTGGGCTATAAGGTTCACGCTGAGTATTGATTTGCCTTTTCCTCCTCCTTGCCTCCTCACAGGCCTCCTCTCCCCTTTCATGTACATAGACCACCTCAGTGCAGGGGGAATTGTCTCAAGGTCACACTAAGATGCTTCTGCATGGTTCAGCTAGGAAAAATGCAGAAATAGCCTAAAATATTGTTTAAAAGCAATAGACTGCAAATAATGTCTGTTATTTTCAGACAGAGCCCAGGTTTATTTAAGATACAGGGTTATAAATGCACACTTAAAACCTTCCTATGCTTTACCAGCTAAAACAACGAGAGCAAATGAGGCTGTGATCTGTCAAGTGATCCTTTGTCACTCCCAGTACAGCCCCATAATCCTTCAGTTGTGATTATGCAGAGGAATATTACATTGATCCTGCAAAATATCTCTGATTGGATCAACATTATTTTCTCTCGCATTGACAAGGTCTTACCAGAGAATGACTATAATTCCACTGCTAACACTGTCTTACTGAAATCCCCCAATAAATCCTCAAAGCAGTGCTGTTAGTAATACCTTTATTAGACTAACTAAACAAGATATTTATATGAAGGGCTTTCCAAAGGATTCTGGCTCCTGCTGCAGTTTCTAGAGGAAAACTTGATCAAAATAGCACTACCGAAAGACCTGCCCTGAAGGAAGCTCTGCACAGCCATAAGTAGTAGATGAAATTACCCTTTCAAGATCCACAGGGTTGCTCACAGGTTTACAAAAGTAACTGCTGTTTTCTTGCTCATGCTGCAGCGAGGGTGCTCTCAGCATCCAGAGGCATCACTGGCAGAAAACCTCACAGAACAGCTGGTTCACAGACAAGGCTGGAGCTCACAGTCTCCCCACGCCTTCCCCAAATGTACCATGGCCATTTGCTAAGTGCCAAAAGGGAAATGCAGTCTTTATATATCTGCTAAATTTTCAGTATTTGTTTAAGGCCAAATCTCAACAAAAGACCCACTTCCCTTCCAGTCCCTGCTCTCTCTGCCCACTAGTGCTTCCCTTCTTCTCTTCCTCTTCTCTTTTGTGAATCTCCTCTGATGTTGTCTCCCTTTTATTTGCTCTAGAGCTCCAGGCTTTCAGTCACAGTGGCTTCATTCCCACACTGATCTCCCCTTCATCACTGAGGTTGAATTCTCACTTTCTGGCTTGAAATGTGATGCTCCACTGAGATCAGTCACAACTCCAGTGATCTCCTTGCCAAGCCATTTTTTTCAGGCTGCCTGAATGCTCAGGGAGACACCACTTCTCTGCTTCATTTCAGTAAATGTAGTTGTAAAGCCATGGGAACTACAAACATACCTCTGTCCTACCTTCCTAAACCTTTTAAGAGGACCATGAGAATCATGAGTAAACAGAGTACTGTGTCTACCAAAAAGCTCAAGCATAGCTGAAAGACACTGTATAGAACCATGCATTAATTAATAAGTGATAAAGCTACAATGACAATACATGAATAGAAAAATATCAAACAGCAAGGAAGAGAATATGCCCTCCTAAATTCTTTGAAACCAGGTTGATACTCATGGTGGGTAAATTCTAGCTATTTGTTTCATGTAAATATTTTCCCCATATTCTTTACAGTGATACACTGAAATGTCAGAGGAGTCACTTCTCTGCTCCCAGGCCTTTAGAAATAAAGGAAAAATAATTGATATTAGCCTTTGAAAAGGAACAGGCTGATGGTAAAACAGTTACTGCCTATAGAGAGAACTCCCGACCATCTTCCTCCATTCACAGCCAGGTTTTTAGAGCTCTACAATCTGGCTTAAATATCTGTGCGCCAGATGCCTAAACTGTGATGTCAACTTTGAAGGTCACTGTCATAACTGTGATGGATAGCAAAACTTTCCCAAATGAAAGCTTGAACTCGGGAGCACTGACCTGCCTTAAGGGCTAGATTCTGTGATAAATGCAACATCTGTGAAACTGCACTAGCGCACAGCGCAGTCTGAGGACCTCCATGGCCATTGTTAATATGTTGTCATGTTGATGAGGTCATGGACACGCGTGATGAGCTCCCCACCACTTCACCAACCAGGCTTCACCAATTTACCAGAGACTTTCTGTGGCCTCTTCTAATGCCATGCAGAGCGATATGCTCCCGTCCTGAAGGAACGGTGCAGATCAGATGGCAAGATGAACGTACAAATGTTGCATCACACCACAGCAATCAAGTAACAGCCCTCAAAATGCAGGTCTGGGAACACTCAAAATGTAATGAACTACATTCAAACAAGGGGAGAATCTTTAAAGAAGACATGACCTTCCAGTCATCCCAATCCCACCAGCCAAAAACTACACTCCATATGAAATATGGTAACACTATCGTATGCAGTAGTGTAGAGGTGGCTGGGATGCCACAAGCCTTGGTTCAAGGCCAGGCCAGCAGCAAGTGAAGGAGAGCTTGAGCCTGAAGACCTGAAGTCCATGCCTCAGCACTGCAGGCAACTTTCTGCCAAGAGAAATCCTGCTCCTTTCCCCTTTCTCTTTCTTTGCAGTGGTATTCTTAGAAACACGCGCAAGAAAGAAAGCCTTTGTTGCTGAGGAGTTCGTCTGCTCCTGCTGCCTCTTCTTCACTTGAAGGCATTGACAAGGCAATTAGTTGCTGCGTCACAGGCGGGATGCTAACAGCAAGTGATGAGCAAGAGGAGGAAAGATGTGCCACCAGCTTCATGTATCAGGGAACACCAGTGAGGACAGGACCAGGTTCCTTCCTTAACCCTGCAGGGTTAAGAGGGAAATGCTATGAGGAAGCAGAGGCCATCTCTGTAGTGCCATCACGTGATGCCAGACTTATACTGACTACATCTCTCCTCCCACCAGCCATTCAAGCAGCCCTCTCTTTAAGACATACAAACAAGTTGCCTCACTTTTTCCTGTGAAACCTCATTTAGAAACATCTCTCCCAGATTTGAAACAAGTTCCTGTGCTTTTCCCAGAAATAAGTTTCACAGTCCTTCTGCAGCCACTTCATCCCAGGGAAACATGGAGCTGACAGGGGTCAGTGTGAGACCGTACAGCAGCGCTCCCATCCCCACAAGCCTGAAGCCACTCCTAGCAGTCTGTGGCAACCTTTCCTGTTTTCCACTAGGAGCAATGAACTACAACATTTGGAACTGCAGGCTCCTCTGGATTCCAGGTACAAAGCAGTCCTTTTTCCTCTTGGATACAAAAGGCTATTTCACATCAAAAGGACAGACAGCTCAAGTCAACATCAACAAGCACAGAAACCCCTTGCTTCAAATCCTCAGCAGCACATAGTGGCTTACTGCAGCATCTCTCTGTCACAAACACGAGGTTTCCAGAAGCGAGCAGTTTCTTCCAGCAACGCAGAGGATAGCTCTGCTACTCTGATCTCAGGCGAGGTCCCCAGGACCTCCAGACATACTGAGCACCCCAGTTTGTCTTGCTCCATTATGACTGATGGAGCCTTCTTTCCCCTTTTCTAGGAGCAGAATTATATCCTCAAATGCTATTCCAATGATGTTCCCTCTCTTTTACAGCTCTGGTGCCTTTCTGTTCCCTTTCCCCACGCCTTGTGAGAACTGTGCTCTGCTAATGCACACACAAGTGCACAACCAACCAGGAGCTGGTGCCATTAGCCCTCACAAATCCATGTACTCCCTGACAAAATCCTTCCCACTATGAGGAAATTCACTCAGAATTGCCAGCCAAATGGCTGAACATTTTGTGAACTGAAATGCGCATCTCGTGGTAATTTAAATATGTGCAAATAAGAGTTTAATTCCACTGCTGCCAGCAATCCTGGGTGTTTAAATATAGTACAAAAACACCATAGCTTCTATTTTATTTTATATAAACTATTTAAAGGAGAAAGTCTAAGGCTCTGCATTCCACTGGTTATGAATACATATGGCTGAGAATCCTGCAGGACTTTGCTGTTTTTAAGCTAAGGCAGTAGGATACGAGAGCAGATGAGGGAGTCAGGAAACAAAGACTCTAGTAACTGCATTATCTAAAGGAAAGATACAAAAAAATTCACATTAAGTGCACATGGGCATCGTCCATGATCCTTCACGGATCTGAGGGGTGTCACTGGAAGGAAATGAAGTGCAACTCAGACTGAGGTGAAAGAGACAAAGCAGCTGCGATGGTACAGCTGGATTTGTCTTGGGTCCCTTCCCACTCACCAGGCAACCATGGCTGCTGTCAGACACCCAGTGACAAACACTCCTTCCATCGGATCCTGCTTGATGTAGAGCTGAGTATGCCCTTCCTTGGGGAGAAAAAGGGGAATTAATAGTAATAACAAATTAATCCTTCACAGTCCTATGACATGCTTCACAAGGACATGGCACTAGAAAGGACTATCTGTGTTCGTTTTTCTTGCACAGCAGGGAAGTATATCATATAATCCTTCCTCCTAAATATATCCATCTTCATCCTTAAAACCTGTTAGAAGTGCTGTGCCCTCATCACTCCTTCCAGAATCCCACTTCAGCACAGCTTTCAGCCTACATATATTCACGGCCCTCACACACAGTGTTTCCTTGCTGATGTCTCTAGCCTAAACACAGCTTCCCCTCTCCTGTGGTTTAACCCCTTCTCTTCTGGGTAACAGTTACTGTTCTATAATAGACTTTTCATCCCTCTTTTCATGCTAGTAACCTCACACTGGATCTGTTTCAGATCAGGATAAGATCCTCCCTATCCTGAATTCATCTTTCTCAGAAGTGGTCGAATAGTGAAGATTTCCCTACTTGAGACATCTCACCAGCACTATTCTTCAGCCACACCTGACTTGCTCTGATCATGGCTGTCCCATCTGTGTCCACACTTCAGGACAGGTGCACCCCCGTGAGCCCCTTGTCTGCCATAATTCGTGCTCCGTGCTCACATCTCACTTGCATGTTGGGTGAGATTTAAGCCTACTCCTTTCCCACCCTGACGGAAATCCACTGCAGTACCTGGGCAGGAAAGGACCCACCTGAGCCCCAGAACTCCCACAGTCCAGATGCCTGGGGGACCAGACTTTCAGTATGCAATACAGGGCGTATTTGCACAATAAGATAAAGCTGTCCTTAAGGATCAAGCATTCACACTGAAAAGAAATTTCACATTGTTACTGTCTTACTGCAGGACTTGATTCTTGGTATTAAATTTCACAGCTTTACTACCAACTTATCCTCAAGATTTTTGTACATAAATTCCAGGTCTCCTTTCTCTTGGTGATGCCACATTTTTTATGGCAGCAACAAACATCCCTCTGCTTGCGTCCAGGCCAACAAGAGCTATCACCTTCCCTTGTAAACCTTGCTCCGATATCATTGATGACATTATTAAACAACCTTCCTTCATCTTAATACTCCCTCTCTCCACACTTGTTGGCTTCCTTCAGCCAGTTCCTTAAACACACTGTAAATTGTGTTCTAATTACCTTAACATTGTAATGAATTGTTTCCTCAGGGGTAGAATATAAAATCCTTTCCCCAGATCCCAATATGTTAGGTCTACTGCATTCTCCTTTCTGGAAAACCGGTTATCTTCCTGGCAAAATATATCAGGGTAGTTTGGCACACCTCACATAGAAAAACATATGTTGCGTGTATATTTCTTTTTCCCCCATGTGTTTAATTAATCTTTCCTTTAGAACTTGCTTTAAACTCTGTTTAGTATTATTATGATTAAACTAAAAGGTCCTCTGTGGCCCAGACAACTTTTTCCCTTTTCTTTAAATATAGATTTGCTACTTTTCATTCCTACTGTACCATCTTAATAAGACAGATTTATTGAAAATCCTTTTTACTGGACCTGCAGTGTCACATACCACATCTTTCAGTACTCGGAGATGGAAATTATCCAGCTTCCCAATTTGAGCCCATTAAGCCATTTGAGTTTTTTCTATTTCCCTTGTTCCTGTTAGCTGGCTACTTTATCTCTCTGAACAGCATAACGTTCCTGCCTATCTCTTTAACCATTACGGAATAGCACTGAGCAGAACTGGGTAATCTTGAGGACTGGTGAATAGAAAAGGGACTCACAATGGGAAATTTCTTTCCAGTGTCAACTTCAGTCCTGCAGGATAAGTTTACACTGTTGGACAACAGTCCTCTGTGCAAAACAGCAATAATCCCACTCTTCAGAAGTCCTTTATGGTTAAATATCACAACATGCAGAATTCAGATACTGTCACACACAGAACCACTGAAGTAGCCAAGGCAGAGCAATATAACTGGATCATCAGTTACCATCAATCAGCATCATTCCTTAAAAATCAGTGTAGTGACCTTCATTTACACCTTTAACACTTGACTGAACATTATATTGCTACTGTGGTTTTGGTTGGTTGTAGTTTTATGTCATTAAATGACCACTGAACAGAAAGCAAAAGTACCAACAAAAATACTCATATTCAGTGCTTATACAGACTTTTTTACATATTCAAAGATGTGTATTGATTAGTGGAAACACAGAGGCAAGCATTGTACATTCATATCTACGTTTTAGTGTCTCTTCCATTCAGCCTATATCCTTGTTTGACCTACTCAGTCACAGGGCTTCACACCAGGCCCTGTGCTTCTCACCAGACCTTTCACTTTCCCTGAGCCTCCTGCTCCACCACCTGGACCATCATCTGGACTCTTTCTGCAACATCCAGTGGCCACCACATTCACACTAAACCTGTTTGGCCTTTATATCACCTCAGATCAGTAGTAAGGATTTCCTGCCTGCTCTCAGACCTCTATCACCCTCTTTATCATTTCTTTTCTTTCTTCACGTGCTGATTTGATCTGTGCTGCACTCTTTCATAGACCTTCTACTCTGCATTTCCCTATCTACTTCTACCCTGCCATCCCAAATCCCTACTGACTCACACTGGCTGCTCTCTGCTATGTCTCACACAGCAGAGCATCACTAATGGGAATCCCACTGCCTGCTAACTCTCTCCGCTATAAATGCATTTTTCTCCCATTCAGTTCTGCTCTTCTCCTGAGTTTACTGCTCCAGCTCAGCTCAGCTAAATCCCAGCCTCGCAGTCATCGTCACCTCTTTGCCACGTTTGGCTCATTCCTCAGACCCTCCCACCTCCTCCAGCCCCCGCTTCAGCTGTTGCACAGAATTTCATCCAGTTCTTCCACAAGAAAAATGACTATGATCTTCCTCTTCCAGTAGCTTTGCCTTCTGTTCCCTCTTCCCCTCCTACCACTCCTTCTTTATTCTTTCCCAAAGATGAAAAACCTATGCAGCTCTTCTTTCATTTAATTTGTTTGCCACTGCGTCAGTCTTGCCCTATCTCCTGACCTTCCTTATGGTCATTCTTGTCTTCTCATTCTCTCTTCTCCTTGACCTCGCACACCCCTCTGCCTCTTTGCTCTGATAACACAAGTATCATTCAATCTCTTTCCTCTTGAAGTATTCTCACCTTAAAGCAATTATTTTTCTCTCTAAATGCCGTGTTTTCCCTCCTTCCTTTCATCACGAGCAACTCTAAATACTGCAAATACAAGTCCCATCTGGAGCCCCTCACCACTCCCAGTCTGAGCTTCCCAGTTCCATTCAGCTTTCCCTCCACTGAAGCTGATGCTGCCAACATCTGTACTTAGCCTACACAATTTCAGCATACTCTGAATTCCCTGTTCTCATCAGCTGCAGCATGTCAACAATCTTCAGTGGTCTCCTGTGCTTAGATCATGTGTTTCATTAGCTATCATGACATTATTCACTTCTTTCGCACCACCTTTGAATGTGCCCATTTGAACATCCTCCAGAAGACACCTTTCTTCCCCGGCTTCCTGCTCTGCCACTCTTCAGTGAAGTTCATGGGATTCTTCTCCCTCTATATTTTTCTCCTTGGTAATTTCTGTCATAAATATGGATTTCACTACCATCTTCATGAAGCAGTTTACAGATTCACTCCTCTAACACAAACTTGTCTAAACCCACAGTCTCTCTGATGCTCCATCATATCATGAGATATCAAACTAAACTTATCATAACTAAAACAAAGTTCCTAATGTTGTTGTCTTTTTTCTTTACTATATGTCCCCTTCAGTAATTCTTCTCTTGATCAGCACAGCTAAATGTGTTACTGTCTTTGTTGTTCTGATGAACTTGAGTGACATATTCATCTCATATCTCTACGTCCATAGATGTCCTTAAACATCCCTTTCACAGATTCTTTCTCCATCCAGGCTGTCATCATCTCATGTCTTTATTACAGCAATATTTCTTTCTCCGACCTTTACAAATGCTTTCCACGTAGCCATTCAGGATGCTGCTAGAAATATCTTTTTCCAAACCCTCCAGTCTAACCAGGTCATTTCTCCTAGCAGCCATAGACTGCCATCCCAATAACTGTCTATCTCATTAGTGCAATCTATTTGTCTTCATTAGGGAAATGTCAACTTCTTCCTACAGTCAGCCAAAGAGGTCAACTAGTTATTAATTTTTCAAGAAGACGTGACCCATGATTTTGTTGGTGCCATCCCTCAGTCTTTGGAAGCCAATCTTGTAAGCATCTGCACCTCCTATTCATTATCCTTTTTTACAACTCTTCTAGGAATCCTGCATTTTGTGGTGCTTACAGAAATGCGGGTAGCCTGCTGATGTTTTAAACCGCTACCGGTCATGCTGAATTACTTTGTCATCTCCTTGTACTATCTCACAGGGCACATTACTCTCCAATATTTAAAGCGCAGCAACATGTCAAAAGGACAGGGACGTTTTTCTGTTCCATGATTTCTGATCCATGATTAAGGCTCATAAATCTTGTGGTAGAACTCTAACTGGTATTAATAATAATGAACAGAATCCCTATGATACTGCTGCTGAGCTGAGGTACAAGAGATTAAGTCATTTGCTTCAGGTCATGAAGAAACACTACGGTAGAGCTTGGACTGAATTCTGGCTTTGTAAGCCCAGCCTTAACTCCGACACTACCTCTTGTCACCTATTTCAATAGTTACCTCCAAAGAACTGCGATTTCACCTGGCTTAGCTGGGCAGCACTGGATATTTATTTGTAGAAGAATTAAGCTTTGTGAGAGAGAAAATGGAGGCATTTCTATTTTATAGCCTGATTTCTCTCCTGCAGAGAAAATATGTTGGTTTACATTCTTTTTTTTTTTTAAAGCAGATGCTATTTTGAATGGTCTGTTAAGTGTGTCTGGATTTCGGAATCCACATTCTTTATTTATTTATACCTTAAAAAACTAAAAAACACCATCTCTTTCTTTCTTTTGCTTTCAAAGATGTGAATATGTACTCAAGGGTTCCAGCAACACTTGATTAGCAATGAGCCATTAAGTAACTCACATTACAAATGATTACCATTTTTTTGCAGAACATACGAGACACGAAGTCTTCTTCCACTTCTTCTCATTGGCTCTGCAATAGTTAGTGAAGTCACTCCATTCTTGAACAGCTATTCTGAGTGCAGAAAGACTTTTTCAATGAGTAAAAGTGGTATTAATACGGATTTTTGGAGCCGACAAAATAATTCAGATCATTTCATCTCTATTTAACCACTCTTTCTTAGTATATGCTTATTTTTACAGTGAATGGAACACATCTGCACTCTTACGAAGTCTTTCCCTCACATTTTTAAAAAAAGTTTTTAACCAACATGCAAAAGGGATAAAAATGCTGAGACTCCTCAAAAGGATTCGGATGCTCAGTTAAGCGAACAGGAATTAAGCACGCAGTCCTGTAGGCAGCTCTGCAAATACCGGTTTCTGTTGAGAAGGGCACGATCCCGTCATTCTTACTCAGGCAAAATTTCCATTTGTCTTCACTGACAATTTTGCTTGAAAGCCAACGGCTTGACTGAAATTTGCTCTTTAAAACAGCACGACTAAAAACAGTCACAGCTCTGATAAATTACATACATGTTCGTAGTATTTTTAGCAGATATGTATTATCAAACTAATTATCTCAGATGTGTCAGAGGAACGCGTCAAGTTCTCATTACTTGTGGTAAAGATGCTTCTTAATGAGGTGTTCCTTCTGCACTGGCAGACTGAGAACAACAGTGTCAGTGAAAACGGTGAGGCGAAGTCCTTGGTTAGCCTAAAGTTCAACTGAAAGTATACTTCCTGCTCAAATTCTAGCCAATCCCTCCAGCAGAATTTTGTTGTGACAGAATGGAGCGTAGACCTTGTGCTGGCCTTTCCGTGCAGGGACCATTGTCACCTCAAAGGAAACACTAAAGGCCTGAACTTGCTGCGTCACCACGTTCAATAAAACATTCACTATTGACTTCGTGAGGATCAGAACCAAGACTTCAATAAAGTCCTTTTTATAATGGGTAAGATTTCAAACGCGTAAACTAAGCACTCACATTCTTTAAATGTGTGAAGAACATATGCAAAAAGACGGCTGTCCTAATTTGTCTGGCAAAAACATTGCATTTTAAAACTGAAACCTACAGAACTGCAAGGTATTGCGAGTACTTTTATGGAAATAAGTCTGAGATAGATGCAAGTAGCCTCTCTTCAGGCTTCCCCAATTGTGTATAAATAATCCCTCGTGACGGCTGGAGTAGTCTCGTTAAGCCTTTCTTCCTCAATTGTGCCATGCATCTGACAATCAGAACAGAGAAGGCTTTCATCCCAGAAATCTTGCATATTATTTGGTTTGGAGATAGGCTGCACAGGAATTAGTTTCTCTTTTTTTCTGACGGTGGCATGCATCTGAGTATACATGCAATAAAGTGTTTTAAAAATAGGATTTACTATGACTTCCATGGACCTTGGGGAGGAAGGAAGGTAAACAGGGAGTTGAGATAATAAGGTCATTGTAAAATTTTTTAAATCAAATTGGATTCCAGTGGCAGGCAGCAGAGCCCCATACAGGCAGGTTTAACTGGCAGCCTTCCAGGAGCGAGATGCAAGGTCCTCTGAGCAGTAATTGTCTAAATGGAACAGTCTTTGACTATTGCGCAACTTTTTGGTGTACTTTATTGTACCTTTATAATTAAATGATGTAATTTCTTTTTATCCTTTCTTGCTTCCCTCTCAACCAGAACAGGAAAGCATCCAAGCAAGGTTGCAATACAGGCAACGGTGCGGACAGACCCTGTGGCTAACAGGTTTATTTTCTGGGTCACTACAAGTTGTACACAAGGCACTGTGAGCAGGTGATTGCCAAGGCAGGAAACAAACTCTGCCTTCCCCTTGCTGCAAATGGATGCTTACCTGCACTTCAAACCTCTCTATGCATAGTGCTGGAGGCACTTGGTTCCCTGGAATTTTTTGGTAGGGTGAGAGAATGCTGCTTTTGCTAGGAATGCAGTGGCAGAAAGGCAGCCAGTGTCTGTAACAGGGTGTGGAGAACACTGTACTCAAAAGGACACTGAGCAGCAGGGCTATTTCATTCACTGAGGACACTGTGCAGACATTTGAGTATCAGAAGAAGCTTAGAGCATTGCACTGGACAAAACCAGGGCCAGCATTCCTTAGCTTGGGGCTTCAGCTATCAAGAACAAAACTCTGGTCCCAAGATGTTACAAGGTTCCATCAAAGACCATGGCAGAACCACAGGATCAGCCCCATAAGCTCTTTCTCTTTGGCTGGCCCTTCTCTACATGAGCGCTTCCCCTCAGTCCAAATAGCCTGTTCACAGGAATGAACATTCTTCAAGTGAGTAAAAGTTAGCAAGACTGAGCCTTGGTTTTGCATGTTCGGCTCCAGTAGTTTCTTTATTGATTGTAGTTTACGTATCTTCTGTACATTTTGTTTTGTTTTCAGTTATAACAAAGAGAACAAATTAGTTGTCTAGTTTTGATGCAGCGCTGGAATGTCCTCCAGGCCTTTGGTTTCTTATGTCCGTCTGCCTCTCCCCAGGTATGCTCACTTGTAAAAATGAGTTTTAATTCACTGCCTATTTGTTTCACTATGTCACTAACATAAATGTTTTAATTACAAGAAATTTAAACTAATAAATACAGAATAGAATTCCAGTAGTGACCCAGAATCTTCAGAAACAGAACTGTTTTTTAAAACTACTGGCGTCAGAATACTGCCAAGTACCACGGGGCCTGATCCTGCCACGAGCCATTGCCTACAGCTTGTATTAATTTCAGCAGAGTTCACGAGCAGAATAACTACAGGGTATTTGCAAAGCTAGTTAGGCTCTTAATGACTATTTTTTATTATCCTTTGATAGACAAATCTACCATTCTAAAAACTGGAAGTTTTGCCTAGGGAAAAGTGAGTCTCTGAGTAAATGGATCACTTAGCTTCTGTCCAGCTTAAAAAGAAAAAAAAAAGAAAGAAGGAAAAATAAAGAAACTTAATAGCATTCACATTCAATTACATGTAGCATTATATGCAGTATTTGGGGCCAGAACCTGCATCAGTTTATCCAGTTCCAGAAGAGGTGTGCCATATTAAATTAGCAGCTGGCAAAGGATGGAGAGTAAAAGGCCCACATACCGATGACAATTGCCCTGGAGCTCTGGTTTTACACAGAGAGGTATTTCCTCAGTGCAAGAAGATGTACACCAGTCAGGATATCTGATGACTACAGGTACAGCACATCTGCAGTTCTTCACATTCACATCAGGCATGCTTTGCCCAAACACCTCCTCTGCAATCTCCAACTCCAGATGAGCGTCTGGCATGGAAGGAAAGCGAGACAAGCACCGTGGTGCTGCCGAGATGAACTGCAAACACCTGCCTCCTCTGCAACACAGAACTGTTTTCAACATCTGACAGCAGCGGCAGATGTACTTATTCCACTGTCACCATACAGCTGTGGATTGTAAAGGAACGTCTGATATCTGTCCTAAGGTGGAAACAGGGACACGAGTTGCTTTCCCTCGTAAAGAAGTCTCCAAAACACACACTTCAAATTTCTAGTTCAGAGATCCCAGCTTACATGCATTCTTAATCGGTGGTTGTTTTATGTTACTTTTTGGTAAAGGAAGGGTAAAATCCATTCATTCTTTTCGATCTAGCTGCTTACTTACAGTGGATAAGCAATCTTATAATAACGCTATCCTTGGGTTTATGGGAGCGAATCAGAAGCTGTCACTTATCAAGCTGACATTACATTTGCACTCCCGTGTTTTAACCCGAAGATGCCAAAGCAACACACCTCTACAGCATTAATGTAAACATGTGACTATTCAGCACAACTGAGACTTATGGTGTAGGTAAACCCTTCCTCCAAAAAGACTGCCAAATGAACTATAACATTGGTATTCAGCATTAAGAGTGTCCCTCCTTTAAAATTTCTCTCAACACACTATGAACTTGCTCGTTAAGTGCCCACAGAAAGCCTTCAGGGAAGGCAGGGAATTAAGACACCAATATCTGTGCTCTCCTGACTCCAGGGCACCAACGCCAAGCAGTGGTTTTCTGCCCACCTGCACACAGCCAGAGATAGATGCACAAGGGCACACACCATTCCGAGCCCAGGAAGCAGTGTGCATTTAGGGTGGCTCTCCACCCACACACAGTGGTGACAGCAGGATCTTCCAAAGACTAACTTCTCCCATGTTTAAGCACCTCGGAGTAAGGTGCCCCATTCTATCTGTCACTGACACTCCACAGAGCTGCTCTTACACACCACCCATCGCCAAGCAATTTCATCAGCTTCTGGATATTCTTGAGTCCAGGAAGAGGTGGGAGTTGAATGAGGAATGGCTAACTCATTTCAACACAAAAAATCTCTCTAGAGATTGAAACTCTATTTGGCAAAGGAGATCTCTGGTGCGATGTTTGCCCACTGGTGAGGTTGAAGTTCTCAGATTGTGCCATGAGCACAGAAAGCACACGTGGCAGAGTGATCCACGGCAAGCCCGCGTCCTCAGCTAGACAGAGGGCAGAAATCCCTCGGCGTTGGCATGAGCAGCGAGGTGTCAGCACGCAGACCCTTGTCCATTGCTAACAGCATTGAAGCCACCAATGCATCCCATGAAGGTCATTAAATAGAACTGGATAAGAAGGGTCACTAGTAAGACAGAGAAGATCTAGGGGTGAAAGGTTCCACACTACACCACCTGTGTGCATTGCTTCAGTGCAGGTCTATGTGCCACATACCTGTATGACTCCCTTTAACACATATGGAACTAAATGTATACATTGGCAAACACATGTGAAAGCATACCCCTCAAGAATAATTAGCCTTAAGCAATAATTCTGCATGCACGGTCTGAAAAGGGAGTTAACACAGGCTACCAAGGGAGCTTGGGACAGAGAATACATGTAGAAAACAAGTATTTATAAAGATGGCCCAGTGTAAGAAGCAGCGATTTCACTGTGATGGAAATAAATCTCTAGAGAACCACCTGAATGCCACAGAAGAACCATGGGAGGGAAATGTTATTTTGTTGTTTGGAGTAACCACGCTGTGGGCAGCAAAGATGCTGCCATCCTTCACTGAATCCTAGTCATCTTGCAAAAACATGGATCTTTTGTGGATGGGATGTATAGACAGGGGTCTATGCGTACCTCCCCTTGCTATACTTCAGATCAAAGAGACGTCTGAGGCAAACTGACCATCATCTTGAGCCACTACGTTTGGGGAAAACAGAAAGAGGAGGACCAGAAGACTAGAAAGAGAACAGCACAGAAATGCTACAGGCAAACAGATGCATCTCCACTCTAAAAGAAAATGATTCCTAACACTCCTAACAAATTAATGCAACGTTTTGTAGGCATTGAAAATACTCCTAAATGTAGCTTAGTGTAACCAGCAAGCTGGGCTTCCTCCTGCTTGCTAGCATTTCTCTTTGTTTACGCTCCATTTGAGGATAGAAGCCTGCATGTGAGCACTACTAACGGTGTAACTCAGGACTGATGGGGTATTTGGTAAGGGAATGACGAAATACAGACAGATGTAGCATCTCATAAAATACTATATACTTTGTCTGAGTCAGCAGGCTCAAACTAAAAATAAAATAAAAAATATCCAGACTGCTTTATTCATACGTTTGGCTTCTGCGTGGAGAACATTCTGATACCATGGTGATGGGCTTACAGAGACACAGACGTGAAAGAGACGTTCTGAGGTGTGTCTGCTCTCACCCCACTGCCGCCTTGCTCCCAAAGGCCACGTCTCCACGGTGGAGACCCCACGGGAAGCTGCCCTGGCAATGCCCTGGGAAGCAGCGCCCAGCTGAGGCACTTCACCCATCGCAAGCAGAGGGCTTGGCTAGGGATGTTCACTTCCACCTGGGAGCCCGAATGGCTCTGTTCAGCTCCCACTCAGCTTGAGAGGGCCCGGCACACGCGTCTGGTAAAAGCAGCCCTTACCTTTGGCAATCAGCTCCTCCAGCTCTTGGTCGAATCCTTGTCGGTGGCATTTCCTCCAGAGCCCCATGTTGGTTGAGTTGTACTGTCTGTTGCACTCGTCGACTGCGCTCATGGCAAAGATCTGCCTCCTGTTCCTTGCCAAGAGGAGTTTCCCTTCCCAGCGGTCCAACCTCGACCTGCTGGCCCTGAGAGGCAGGTTGTTGTTGGAGTTGTAAATAAAGCCAGGATCATTTCTCTTAGTGGTGATGCTCTTGCACCTCTCCCTGTGCTTCCTGGCATCAGTTTCGTACCAATGGTCAGAGCAGATTGCCACAGCCAGCATGCCCAGGGCACACAAAGCTAAAGAGAGGCCAGCATACAGCAGCAACCTTCCAGCAGCCATACCTCAGCTTCACGGGAACACCATGGACATCTCCACCACAGGCAAAGCCCTTGAGCGCTTGGCCACGCCGAAGCCCCGGAGCAGCCGCCGGCCGTCACTCGGCAGAGGCGGCCTCGAGCATCCCCTCTCGTGCGGCTCACATCCACGCTGCGGAGGGACGCCCGGAGCGCTCCGAAGTTCTGCCCCGGGGGCAGTCCTGGGGGTTCATCGGGGGCTACGGCCGCTCGATCTCTCCGTTAATCTCTTTCGGTCCGGTCGGCCGGGAGGTGCGGGAGCGACGGCTTTCGGCTCGGTGGGCCCAGCCCGGCGCCGCGGGACAGAAAGTTCAGCGGGCAGACACCTCCCGCGCAGAAGCGGGGGTCTCCCGGCCCCGGATGGGCGACCGTCTCTTCTTCGTCAGCCGCTCGGCGCGGGCATCATCCGGACGGCCGGCTCGGGTTTAAAGCGGGCTCGAAGGGGAGGGAGCGAGGCGGGGAACGATCCGTTGCCGCCGCCGCTTCAAATCGCGGCCGGAGCACCGGCTCCCCGGCTGCGGCTGGCGACGCGGGCGCGCGCGGGTTCGTCTCTCCCTCGGCGGCCTCAGCTCGAGTCCCTCCGCCGTTCAGTCGCTCGCAGCCGCCGACATCCCGGCTTCCGAACCGCTTCGGCTCCTCCCCGCCGGCCCGGCCATCCGCTCGCCCGGTCCCGCCGGCCGCGCCGTCACGAGGCGGCCCCGCGCCGCCCGGAGCCCTGCCCGAGC